>NBIL01157708.1:0-15440 GCA_002752925.1 Viola pubescens var. scabriuscula | reverse complement strand
TTAACTTAATTTTTTTTTTTTTTTTCTTTACTATTTCTCTATTCCTTCCTCGCTTGCTGCTTCCTGGTTCATCACAAACCTTGTCTTCTCATCTTCTCATCGCATCTGAATAGAAAATCATATTTTCTCATCGTATCTGAATAATATTATGTGCTGGGAACTCCTATACAAGGTATTGATATTTCTTTTGTTAGGTTCAGTTTGCGGGGAATGACATCGATACACGTATTTTTCTATTGTAGATTTTTAATCTTATTTGATTGTTTCAATCGCTGTCTTATTCTTTTCTTATTTATGTATTTTGCCTTTATCGGATTGAGATTTATGTTTATTTGGTTGAAAATTACTTTATCCTTAAATGTATTTAGATTTTTTAAAGATAAAGTAATTACCTACGGAAAACATGAAGTGATAATGATACTTAGATGGTTTTCTTGCTGTCCTCGTTGTACAGAAAATAAAATACTCCTATTGTTTTTTTAATTAGGACACCCAACCTTATTCTGTTAAAATTATTGCCTAGTTTGGTCACTAACTCATGGAATAATTTACATGTAAATTAATTTTTAAATATAATTACAGTACAGCTAATCGCTTAGCCTTCTCTGGCCATTTGGTCACTAGCTCTATTATTTGGCAGTTACAAACGCAACAGTAGTTGCAAAGTCCTGTCAAAATTCCACCCTTCTTTCTTCCATAATTAATTAATAATAATATGATATGTTCCTATTAATTAATTGGTCGAGTTTCAGCCTTCTTATAGTAACTCAACTCTCGAGTTCGAACATAAAAAAATGAAATAAATTACTTCTTTTAAACATTAACAATGTCTAAATCAAATTAATCTCTTATTAGAAAATGACAAATTGCCTCGCGTCACTCATTCTTATCATTTCTTCCGATTTACACAACCAAAAAAAAAAAATCAGGAGGTAGAACAAATCGGTAGCCCACAAGTCAGTGGCAGTCTTGAAATTTATTCTAAAACACTGACCAACACAGTAATTTCACAGCAACACTAACCATTACTTAAGCTTGTGAGTTGTGACGCAACAACCTTGAAAAACACACACACTGCTCACTCTCCTCCAAAAACGAAACAGAACAAATGGAAACTTTAAAAAAACAACTGCCCGGTCTCTTTCCCCTCCTCCTCTTCACCGCCTTCCTCCTCCACCTCAAAGCCGCCGCCGTGATCACCGCCCAGGAACCCACTCCTCAGCCCACCTCCATCGACTACATTCGCTCCAGCTGCGGCGCCACTCTTTACCCCGAAATCTGCTACTCCTCCCTCTTCCCCTACGCCAGCGCCGTACAAGAAAACCCCCGCCGCCTCGCCCGTATCGCAATCGGAGTCAGCCTCTATCGCGCCCACCGCATGTCCGCCTTACTCTCCAACCTCTCCCGCGACGCCGACTACGGCTCCGACCAYCGCGTCTCCTCCGCGCTCCACGACTGCCTCTCCAACTTCGGCGACGCGGTGGACGAGATCCGCGGGTCGCTGAAGCAAATGAGACAGCTGGGGACGGCGGGATCGTCGGCGGAGTCGTTTAAGTTCCAGATGAGCAACGTGCAGACGTGGATGAGCGCGGCGCTGACGGATGAGGAAACGTGTACTGATGGATTGGAGGATGTGCCGGATGCGGCGGTGAAGACGGAGGTGTGCGATCGGGCGGCTGACGTGAAGAAGTTCACTAGTAATGCGCTTGCTCTCGTTAATAGTTATGCTGCAAAAGGAACATTCTAATAATAATCCAATTTTCTTAATTTGGTTTTAAACTTTTTTAGCGTATAATTTTGTTTAATTAGAATTTTTGGTTTTTCACTGGAAAAATATGTAAAAAAGAAAAGAAAAGATAAAGCTGTTTTTGTTTTAGTTGTGTGCTGAGTTGTAGTAACCGGGTTTAATGAATGAGTTATCAGTCTCTGGGTTGACTGAACTTGTATTAGCGCCGGTAATAAACACCAATTATATTACCAGAAAGGGGAAGCGCATGGCTTTCAGGCGAATTGTATGAAAAATATGACGGACTTCAAATTAATCACGGGATGAGTTGCCAATTTATTTGAAAGCAACTGGAACATCTTAGCCGTTCAGATTTTGATAAAAATTAAGTAGATAAAATGGTGGATTTTAGTACTAGGATTAAGAAGCTTAATCTTTTTCAAAACTAAAATGTCCTTAATCTCTGTTAATTTTAATCTAATAGTCCTAGGAACACACGAACATGTAAATCAACTAGTGTAGTAAGAAGTTGCTCTAGTTTATCTAAATGTTTTAGATTTAAGTGCACTATCATCCTTTAGGTCAATGGTCTCGATAAATAAAAAAATAGTTGCAGGAGTGGGTAGAACTTATTTATTACTGTAATGGTAAACTTGAAAAAGTAAGCAAAATATTTTCACTAGAGAAACAAAAACATGAGTTTTCTCCTCTTCGGTGCAAGAAAAGATTGGCGCCTTTTCATGTTCTTGTCCGTAAAAGGCCCATTTTGACTTTATAGTATCAGGCCCAATTGCTTAACGGAAAAAAAGAGAGAAGTAAAAGGCCCAATTATGTAATAACGGACTCAGTAGTTAGTAGTTTAGAGAAAGAACTGAAACAAGCCTGTTGACGCGAAGCTAACCCACTAACCTATGGTTTTCAAGTTATGAAATCCGAAAGAATTGAATTTTAAGGCCTATTTGTTTTGGAAAAATATTCACTTTTTTTTTTGTGTGTGTTTATTTTGAGGAAATGAAATAGGCCAAGAGAAGATAAAAACAAAAGTGGGTGAAATATTTTTCACTTGGAAATGAGAAGAAAATACTTATTTTCTCAAATCTCTCATTTTGTTCATAAATGATAATGGAGATTAAAGTTAGATTTACTTTGATTAAATTTATAGTTATTTACCTTATATCTTTTGTGTTATACAAAAATAACATGCATTTTTATAATATTTATTTTATTAATGATCTAATACAATCAGGCAACGTTAATTCACTATTTATATTAATGATAATAATAGAGGAAAAGAGAATTTACCACTTCAAATTCATTTTTAAGTAACTAATTCTAAATAACAAGAAGAAGAAAAGTAAACAACTTTGTGCTATGATAGCTAATAAGCCAAAATAGTTCTATAAAGTTCTGATGATGAGCGTGGTCTTGTTAAAACTAACATGGGGTAATGGGTGCGGTGCCTAATTAAGTTCCAAATCCCAGCTAGCAAAATAGTGATGATAAGTTCCCACCAATACTTTTGTTGTATACTTTTATCATCTATATATATATATATATTGCGATTGATAATAAGTTTACCGAATTTAATCCTAAGTTAAGATCTGATTTATCAAAATCAAAGGCAATCTTGCTTAAAATGAATGTTTTCAAAAAATTTAAAAAGGTTTGCTGATCTAGCTCATTTATGTTAAAGATGAAGGGTGGCCGAAGAAAAAAAATCCATAATCAAATAGACAAATTATAGAGTGCGCCAAGTATTTCATGTATGTTTAGTTGAATCACCCAATTAATACTGCGGTTACACGTGTACTGATTTTATTGGAATTTATCTTACCACTAATTGGATAGTATTTTAAAATGTTAAAATTTGAAAACTGCGGTATACATAATCACCAATCTCAATATATAACTTTTTTATTAATTGAGTGATCTAATGGGGCGTATTTAGATAAACTTAGAGCACTATATAATACTCCCTCTGGTTTTTATTAACTGTCGCTTCAATTTTGGGCACGTTTATTAAGAAGAGCCGATGACTCACTATTTGAGATAATTTTGCCTTTTATTTTTTCTCGAACTACATGAATAGTACGCTCGTAAGTTCGAGAAAAAGTAAGGAGTAAAATTGTCTCAAACAGTGAGTCATCGAATTTCCTTAATATGCATGCCCAGAGTCAAAACGACAGTTAATAAAAACCGAAGGGAGTATAATTACCAACAAAATGACATCGATAGAACATAGTCCATATACACAACTCTATTTTTTTCCATTCCAAAGAAAGAAAAGGAAAAGTGTGTCCAAACGGATTTTTTTTTCCAGATTGTTGAAAGGTATTCTTTTTGTCTCCTTTAAATAACGTGAGAATATTCTCGTTTGAGCATATAACAGTCTTGAAAAGGATAGATGTTAAGATTTATTGAGAAGACTCGAGTTTGAAACAGTGTAAATTGACAAAAAAAGAAGACATTTTTTTTCTCTCTAGATATTTTTTTATAATTAACTCTTTTGGAAAGGAAATTATTGTTCCAACATGATGAAACTTAAAGAAATAGCTTTTCCAACATAATTTTTTTCATTCCAAATACTTCAACATAAAACTTAGATTAATGACTCGATTAAATTGTTTACACATAAAACTTATTTTTGTTCAGTAACAATTTCAGAAATAAGTCGAACTAACTCGACTTTTTCCTTAGATACTACCAAATACTACAAAATGCTAGGTGGCAGCAATCAGAAACAACTCTGGAACGTTACAGCGCATTTTTGACAAAGAATTGAAATTAATCTCTTGCACACGCACACATTGCAAAAGCCTATATAAAGAACCCGTCCTCTTTGGAATCCTTCCATCATTTCAAACACATAACATATAATTGCTATTCTCTTTTGAAACTAAGCTGCATGGATAAGCTTCTTATAATCTCCTTTTCTATAATTGCTCATTATTTTCTACTTACCTTTGTTCATGGTGACCCCATAACTTCATGTACCCAAACTCCACACCCTGAAACATGTAACCATTTCTTTGCCAACAATCTCCTGGATCAGAACAACCAACACCAATCAATACAACCATTTTTGTTGCGTGATCAATCCCTTTTGTTCGCCATGAATCAAGCAACACAGACTCGCAATCTTATTTCGGCCATGGACTTGAGCTCGCTTCACGAGCGAGCCAAGTTGGCTTGGGTGGATTGTCTCGAGCTGTACGAGGAGTCGGTTGATCATTTGAACCGGTCAATCACATCAAAAGATCCTGCTGATTCACAAACTTGGTTAAGCGCTGCAATTACCAACCATAAAACATGCGAAATCGGGTTCGAAGAATTCAACTTGTCTTACTTGTACGCCAAGTCTTTCCCTGATATGCTAGTAAGTAACTTCTCAAAGTTACTTAGCAACTCCCTTGCTATTAATAAGGCGTCGGCATACGAGTTGTATAATGCCAAACAAGCAAGTGTTACCGGTGGTGGTGGTGGTGGACGACGACTGCTTGATTTTGATGGGATAACCTTTCCTTCATGGGTTTCGCGTAGCAATATTCGAAAACTTCTTCAATCAACAACACCGAAAGCTGATGTTGTTGTAGCGAAAGATGGGTCCGGTAATTACAAGACTATATCGGAGGCAGTGGATGCTTCCGTTAAAATGAGAAGTGGAAGAAAAAGATTTGTGATATACGTGAAGAAAGGTGTTTATAATGAAAATGTTGAGATTAAGAAGTCCATGAAGAATATTATGTTGATTGGGGATGGAATTGATGCCACTGTTGTCACCGGTAACAAAAATGCTAATGATGGTTCCACAACTTTTCGTTCAGCAACTGTTGGTATGTTTTCAAATCAAATCGGAAAAAACAACGTAATAAACTTGTAGCTTAGTGATACTAGTAAAAATATAAAAAGTCAAGTTTACCTGATTCATATCTTTTTATAGCTTATTGTTACTTTTTGCAAACCAAAAAGAAATTATGTCTCAAATTCGAGTCTACTTATTTGCAATTTCTATATCTTATTCCATTCCTCATTTTTCTGTTAGGTATTTCTGGAGATGGATTCATTGCTAAGGACATGACTTTTGAGAACACAGCCGGCCCTGAGAAGCACCAAGCAGTCGCCTTGCGTTCCGGTTCAGATTTCTCCGTTTTCTACAGCTGCAGCTTCAAGGGCTATCAGGACACCTTATACGTCTACTCTCAACGTCAATTCTACCGCAATTGTGACATATACGGCACCGTAGACTTCATCTTTGGCGACGCTGCCGCGGTGTTGCAAAACTGCAACATCTACGCCAGGAAACCAATGAGTGGCCAAAAGAATACAGTTACAGCCCAAGGAAGAACCGACCCGAATGAGAATACCGGAATAGTCGTCCATAATTCTCGGGTTACGGCAGCCTCGGGTTTTGTACCTGGCTCGGTTAAGTCGTATTTGGGACGTCCGTGGCAGAAATATTCAAGAACTGTTTTCTTGAAATGTAGTTTGGATGGAGTTATTGATCCTCAAGGTTGGTTGCCGTGGAGTGGTGATTTTGGTTTGAGCACTCTTTATTACGGCGAGTATATGAATACCGGGAGTGGTGCAAGTACCTCAGCACGAGTTAAGTGGGGTGGATATCATGTTATAACAAGTTATGGTGAGGCAGGGAAGTTTACGGTTGGTAATTTTTTGACCGGAAATTCTTGGATCCCGGCGACCGGAGTGCCATTCGAATCGGGATTATGATTGATTGATAGAAAACAATTAGTTAAAATCATCCGATATCCGATCACCATAATATGTGTCGATTATTTAAAAACGACAATAAAAATAGTGGGATAGAGGAGAGTGCATGTCTATGTTAATAAAGTAGTTGATGGGAGTCGATTTGTCATATAGTTCGTGTTGTTTTGTCATGTAGAGTTTACAGGTGAGGTTCCACGAAAAGTGATCCTTGTTTGTGCTTGAAGCCAACTTTTCTGTGTTTGTTTGTGTGAAATTGGTAATGTTAGTTGGCATTTATTTACTTCTTGCAATATTAATAAAGATCTATTAGTCTACGTACTTACTTTATACACAAATTTGATTTGCATGTCTATTTCATCTTTTTCTTAATTGGGTTGGGTATCTCATCTTCTTCAGTACAAGTGTTCAAGCATACTAATTAATGTGGAAAAGAGAACATTGCTCCTAAACACGTGTGATCTAATTAGAAAATAAATCTAACGCAAGCTCTCAATCACCACCCAGATTTCAAATTTGAGTATACGGAAGGGAGAAACTTTCCTGATAATTACAGAAATAGTTTTGGACGCATGTCAACTTTTTGTTGGATCAGTTCTCATCGATTGGTATTCTAACATTCTAGCCATCCAGTTTGTTGATGTCTTTAAAAAGTGTTTACTAAAAAAAATGAGATAGCGAACGAATGTATAGCTCAAAGACTCTACTTCCCCGCCCGTTGACAAAAAAAAAAGGGGAATATGAGAGAAGTAAAATTACGTACGCCATTGTGTAATGAAGTGGTAAGAAATAAGAATAACCACAGGACGAAATGTCTTGTAGATTGATTTTTTTCTAAATCGGGAGGTAGTTGAGGAGTCGACAACTACACACAGCATTCAACTGAAAGTCTGAAACACTCGTGTTACGAAATCACAAGTATATGTGGTAGTAGGTAGGTTGTTCGACTGTAATAGCACAGTGTCACATGAAAGAAGCCCACGCAATAATTATACAATACAAAAGCTTAGTCCGACCCCCCCAAAAAATATAAAACCTTAATTTGCGTATAAACTGGTCCAAACAAAATAGACACCTTAATTGTTTATACTCCAAAAGATACTAAAAGTCTGAAGCCACAATAATTGTTGCAGGACAACGAATTAATTTAATTATATTTTAAAAGGAGTAATAATTTAAATGGCTCCCTTTCTTCCTTTTCTTTTGGTTCACGAGCAAACAAGACATCAAAACAAGCCATCTTATTTTTTTCCAAAATTTTGTAAAACACCATGTTTTCGATGTATATCATATGATCTCATGCCTGGCAAGATAAAAACATGTAAAGGATATATGTAAATGTGTTCCTTAAAAAGTACTAGTATTATTATTATACTCTGGCACAATCTCATCGACTCAGATCTCCGGAACAAAAGGAACATTCAAACCTCATGTCCATGGCAGGTGTGCATCTATGTAATGACAGTAGGTGCGGATCGGCCAGTGAATTGCTGCATCTTAGAAAGTCCTAGAGCAACCGCCACCTGCAACAATACACATCAAAATCAGCCCAATTTTTTGATGAGACTAATGGTGGAAGAAAATTCGTAAACGAGTAAGTGCTTGCTTGGAACTGCAGAATAAGTTAAAGAAATGTGAAAGCAGTTTTATGTCTCAAGTCATGTCAATGATTATAGAGGATTTAAACACGTTGCATTTTTTGGACTTTGGAGGAAAATCACACGGGAAAGAGTTTCAACACAAAATATAATTTATCTTACAAGTGGAGCAAGTGCATCCTGAGATTCTCTTCCAATTTTGGATGAATCCTTCTCATACTGCTCAATGTAGAGGCGAATAGTAGCACCTTCCGAGCCAGTTCCAGAGAGGCGGAATACCTGCAACCACATTTATGAAGGAGAGATAAACCAAGTGAATATATTATTATATAGCTCAAATGAAACATGCTAAACACTACTACTTCACATGGGTAACCAAATGAACGAAAAAAGTACATCTACTACAATAATGGTTCACTTCAGACACAAAACCAGTCATATTTCTTCATTCTTAGATTATTACACATCCCAATTCTGAGAGCAATCCTTGAGAAACATAAAATTGAAGAGTGTCAACTTACCAATCGTGAGCCATCTGCAAACAAATAACGAATACCCTGGTGCTTTGAGACAGAACCATCAACAGGGTCTTTGTATTCAAATTCATCAGCATTAACAACTTTCGCCACATCAGATCGTATCCCACCAACAATCCTATGCAAACACATAATATATAAGCTCTTCCACTGGCAATTTACTATCACACACATAAAATTTAGAATACTATGCTATTCAATAACTGGACCAATGATAGAACAAAGCAATACTTATAAAAGTTCTTTCAAGTTAACATAAATATGACATACTTGTTAACTTCATCAAGAGAAGACTGTAGTTTAATCAAGTGTGCCATTAGTTCCTTTGCTGCACCTGCATCAACATTCTTCAGGAAATTCAAACAAGTTATGACAATCCAGGGTCATATTCTTGCAGGGAGTTCAACACAAGAAAAATATTATAGGTATATATACTTCATAGTCATATCGTGTATAATAGTGGCGACCATAGGTGGCCCAGTGGCTGCGAACGATATCTTCAACAGACACAAGCTTTCCACCATTAAGATTTTCCTTATTTTTGTAAGCCAGTATAGATAGCCATGCCAGAACTGCCCAGATTCCATCTTTCTCACGTATATGGTCTGAGCCTGTTCAGATGTCATTACTACATGGCTTTAGACAACTACATTTCCAAACAAAAAAAAAATCAGCATACAAGAGTCGCAACAGACTAACCTGTCCCAAAACTTTCCTCCCCACAAACTGAGCACATTCCAGCATCCATCAAATTACCAAAAAACTTCCACCCAGTAGGAACCTGGCATTGTAAAAAAATTTAAAAATAAATTTGATGCCCAATTCTGAAATACACTAAGCATAGAGTACAATCACCAGATACTTTGAACACCAGCGTGTACCTCAAAAAATTTCAATTTGAGATGTTTGGCCACAACATCAAGGGCTGCTGATGTTGGCATGCTCCTGTAGCAAAAAGGAATTTTAGACACTTGTTATAAAGAAGGTCGATACTGGTGAAAAAGAAAGAAGAAATGAGGAACAGTTTCCTAACAAATAATCTACTTGCTCATAAACTAACTGAGAATAAAATGGTAACTGAATGTCATTAACTACAATAATTCCTTCTTTACAGTTACAATCTTATATATACTCATTAGCCACATGGCAAAACTAACATCACACAAGCTGCGCAAATGGCACAACCAACTTCCTAACGACAACATTTATAGACTTAAACGACGCTCTTATAGCTTAACAGAAGCGGCACAGGAAATATAAACCAGTGCCACAAAAAGTCCATGTCCCATTAATCCACCAATAGCCCCCATTTCACAACAACACTCAAGATAACCTTCAAATGAAATGAATGCAAGAAGCCAACACAAAATATTATGCAAACACATCAAGGTGCTTTAACTATAGCACAACCCAAAGCCAGTTCAGGAATACTCACATTGACAAACACAACAGCATTATAAACCATAAACTTAGTGCACCTCACAATCACTTGTATTTTATGCTCCCTATGTGCTGCAACTTCAAAGGACCAGCTAACCTAGGGTCATATCGCGAAGAAAAACTCTAACGCACAAATACAATAGCCCAAGGCTTGAAACTCAAATCACTGATTAATCCACACAAAAAATCCCCTTCGACCAAAGGCCAGATAATGTAGAGCCAAGGACAAAAAGGATATGATCAACACATAAACCAATTTATCTCACCAAAAAGTGCAATGCGACTCTAGAGAGAAATGATTTAATGTGACACTGGTCTTGATCAAATACTACAAACCAATCCAGGAAGAAGCTGAATGATCAGGAAGGTGACACAGTTAAGGAGGAGATTAAAAATCTCTGCTGAACCCATTTTGACACCAATTGAGCTATGGTTTATTGACAAAACATGTGTTTTGAATACAAGAACTATGTTTAGCTGCCATGGAAGAGAAAATGGAAAGCAGAAAACCATTTCATGATATCTACATTGACAATGAGACATGACTTTAATCTAATTAATCTTTTATGCTGCACAAGATAACATAGCAAGACCAGAGACATGGAAGGATAACTGGAATGAGTGATAGAAATTCATCAATTTCTTCAAAGTAAAACAAAACACAATTTGAGCATTTTCATATCGTTGTGCTTAGTGAAGACATTGAAAACTCGGAAAGCAGGGATTCCAGTTTTCCTTCCAAGTCCTTCATCAGACTGTCATGTTATCTAGCTAACATGTAGACTCAAACGACCATCGGCCTTCATAATAACAGAAGGATCGTGAATGCAACTTTAGCATTCCAGTTATGCTTCCATGGTGGCCAAGCACTGATCCTGGATTCAACTGAAAACCTTCTCACTATTGAGCTGCATATGGTTATGTGCAAAGTAGTACACCATGAGTGAAATAAGGACCCTCTCTTCTTTTTCCGCGATCTGCTATACCATTTAGAGGTTTAGTCCTAGATTACTAAGGCTATTTATGAGAACTTCTATGTCTATCAATCTACCACAATCTTGAGATGTGACAATGACAACCTTCAAAAAATAGTTTTTTTTTCACCTTACTTTTTGCTGTAAATCTACAATGATTTGTTTCCACCTCCTATGCATCATCACCAAGCATATAAAGGCACAAGATAGGCTAAGCAAGCACAAAGTAGCAAACCTGGCAACTCCTTTCAAACCAGAAGAAAAATAGGGAATAGATTCAACTGCATTTGCCGCGATGATGGCGACGGAATCTGATGGAGTAACAAAGAACCTGACAAAGTAACCGGAGTTATATACACAAAATATTAGGTCTGTCAGTAATATATCCAATAGAAAACAATGGGTTGCTACCTTTTACCAAGGATCATATTACGATCAGCATCACCATCAGCAGCAGCGCCAAATTCTGGCGGTTCACCAACAGTGTTTGATTTACCCAATCCCATCCGAGCAACCAACTCCTTTGCATAAGTGAGATTAGGATCCGGATGTCCTCCTCCAAAGTCCTCCTATTTTTATTCATTAGAAATATTAACCTTATACCAAAGAAAGAATGTTAACTATTAATTATATCTAGCAAACTCAAACTGAAAAAGAAAAATACCTTGGGTACACAGTTCAATAATGAGCTCTCTTTTGCACCAAGCTCCTCCACAAAAATGCGGTTTGCATAAGCCCCAGCCACCCCATGTAATGCATCATAACTTCAACAAGAGACCAATAAAATTCATCAGCAAACATATAACAGAAATGTGTGTTAGAAACATAATAATTTAAGTGAATAAAAGCATGAGACAAACTCCATACCAGAATGTGAAGTTTGGAGAAGAAATCAGTTTCCGGATGGATGCAAAGTCAAAAATAGATCTGTGAAAAAAGAAGATGAGAGATGAATCAGAAGTTAAAACTACTTCAATTTGCTCCAGCTCCATTTTGCTATATTAGCCAATTCAAATAGAAAAGTAAAGAGCAAAACCTCATAAATAGAGCTGCAAAACGTGCAGATTACACAAAAAAATGGCTTACTTCATTAATTTCACATAATCATTTGCTGAGTCAAACACCTCGACATCGAATTGTCCATCAGGTCCGCCAAAGCTGCTTACACCAACTGCAGAAATATCCACCTGGTTGCCATGGAAGGATCGTGACATAAAAGCATGTTTAACCAAAGAATTGGTGTAGCAGTCTATTAACCATAATAAAGGACGAAAAAAACATAAGGCATCTAAGATTCAGGAAATACATTAGGCACATCTGCAATTAAGTACTCCTTTATTGTTTTAGTGTTCTCATAAATTGTGTCTGTGATACCCTCTGGAGCAGGCCCACCATTTTCCATGTTATATTTGATTCCAAAATCCTGCAATTTAAAAAGGAAGAAAAAAAGTTTAAGCAACCTACCTAGATGATATAACAAAATACTAAGGTACATCAATCCAAATTGTTTCCATTCTATATATTGGGATATTTCATCCTCATTCCTTTCATACAGAACCATGATCGAAATAGAAGCAGTAAATAGCTACCTCATGAGGACCACCTGGGTTGTGACTTGCTGTCAGTATAAATGCTCCTGTTGCCTTGGATCCCTGTTGTTCAAGACCTTAAGTTTAGAAGTCGAAACTTACTGTGCTCATGTCTGCCGTTGTTATACTTAATGAAATTATGAACAACTTGCTGATTGAAAAAAATAACTTACATCAGCACCAGTTCTTTCTCGAATGACAGCTGACACGGCAGGAGTGGAGAGCAATCCATTCTGTCCAACCCAAACACGTCTTACTCCATTTGCTGCAGACATCTTTACAATTACCTGCCAATTCAACAATGGATTTTTGAGGTAAAATAACTTTTTTCCAATGATCTCTTTCAAACGAGATGTAAGGATATTAGTGGCAAGAGGAAATATAAAAGACAAAATCATCTTTGCTACCTAAACAAAAAACTGTAGGGAAAAAAATAGAAGAGAAGGCAAGGGACACAAACAGATCTATGTAACAACCCTTCAAGCCCATTACATATACAGTAAAGCAGTCTTAGAGAATCGGACATGCCTCCACCAAGAGCTAATACAGATTATAAGTTTTCTCCTCAGACTAAACCCTGATAAAGTACCCAAACAAAAGCATATATTTCATTTTAGACTGAAAAGGAAATGAAGATTTCATTATATCAACAAAGGAGATGGGCAGAAAGTTCATGAAATTACATAGCACTTGGAGGAATTGATTTTCTCTCTTTTCACTATAAAGCACAAAAAAGTTAGGTCTCATAGAACTTTGGCTTGCCATGTTTGAAAGGATGGGGAAAATTTCTATCAGCATCAGTCATACAGGCCCTCGACAGCTCTAAACCAAGATTGCTTGAGGAGACAACCACAATAACTTACTATCAGATTAATCTCATAGACAGAAGCAATTTTAGTTATTTTTCCAAGTATTAATTCCTGCCCATACATCTCATGTGCTACTCACAAAAACATTGATGATTGACCTACATCCTTCAGTTAGTAGATTATAGTACACATCAGATTTTCCAACCATTAAGGAATGACAAAATAAGTAACTACATCCAGGAGTGAAAAGAAAAAAAAAACACAAAAGACTCTTAAGGATGAATGTTTACAATAAAAATTGACAACCCTGAGGGTGATCTTTAACTTTGCCTTAGAATTTCTACTATCTGATAAGTGCATAGCTATATTAAATAAAAGAAAATCCAAGGCCGAGAGATTTGGTACACAAAATGCCATATGAACACAGGCGCAATTGCACATAGCTAAACACCATGAGATAATTGACACATGCACACACAATCATCACAAACTTAGAAGCCTCGAAAAACATATGCCCTTCAATTCAGGAAGCATAGCCAACAGCACAGTGACAATAGCTAAATAAACATGGCAACCTGAAAACAGGAAATATACAGCAAGAGAGTAGTCCATGTAAGCTACCTGGATAGCATCCTCTGAGTAATAGCGACCATCACCAGAAACAACTAGTGTAGCACCTGTTTATGATGAAAGAAAGTGATAATCCAAAATTTATTATTAAGAATGAAAAGATAAAATACAAATAAAAAACCACTTTGACTTAATCTAACCCTTTATTTCATGTTTTTAAGCCACGTTGCAACGGGACAAAGAAATTCCAACATGACACATTCAATGGAGAAAAAAATTACTTCAAATACAGAGTCCATAATAATCAAATTCTAGTGGATGGTATGATTTCATCTGAACCAGTTTATTGAAGTGTACAAAGTATACATTGATCTAGAAACTTTTGAAAGAGTGGAGGAGAAAAAGATTACAAGTTGATGTTGAAGGGATGAAATTCTTTAAGAAAGGTTAATGACCGCAATCTGTTTGAATCACAGGAAATTACTACCTCACAGAAGCTGCTTTTATATTAAAAAGGAAAAAAACGTTTCTAGCCTTGGATTTCTACTTAACCTTAACTGTCCAAACATCATATTTGAGTCCTGCCGAGCAAAAACATAGATGCAGAATATAAAATTAAAAATAACAGACAATCCTCAATAGAACAGTAACACTGGAACAAAAAGGCGCAATTTCAACTAAAGATCAAAGACAGCCAATATATCCAAATCTCAATCAATCAATTCGCATCTCTTCCTCAATCAAAATCCTTAAGTAACAAAGATACTCCACTTGAGACGAATACAAATATAATACTTAAGCAATCGGTCAGATCTCCAAAGCTGAATACTACTTAACGATTTTTCATGAAAAAATAAGTAGAATTCAATGACAGAAGTATACCTTTAACTTTCTGTGCTGTAAGCGCATTGAATGTGGCCTGAACAAAGTTGTGCAAGTAATGCGGTTGCTTGAACACAGTCACCTGAACAAATTAAAATCACTCATCAGAAAAAACACACAGATAAATCAGGAACAGAACAAGCACGGATTAAGATTGTTTCCGTTATATAACAGGATAAGGTTCAGGAAAATCCCATTGGCGATTCACAAAGAGAAAAAACAGATCTGAGCTGAAATGAAATAAAATGAAAGATCGAGAACGAGCCTTCTTGCGGAGGCCAGAAGTTCCGGGCTTCTGGCCATCGAAAGGAGTTGTCTGCACTCGCGAGACGTTGAACGGCGCCATTTTTCCCGTTGCTGTCGATCAGAATCCGAGCAAACTTTGTGACGAACAGTGTGAGTGAGGGAGTGACAGGTGTAGATGTGAAGAAGAAGACGTAACTTCTTTTATGGAAGGAGAAGGGAAAGGAGGAGGGGTAGTATTGGAATTTAGAATGAATCAGCGCGGGTGACGAGCGATTCCCACGGATTTTATTTACTTGGTTTGGTTCTACCTTCGAAATATAAGGTGAGCACGCGATCTCATGTCAC
>NBIL01157706.1:0-12416 GCA_002752925.1 Viola pubescens var. scabriuscula | reverse complement strand
AAAAAAAAGAATTCGAAATATTCATCCTTGAGGTAGAGCAAAAGGAGGATGAAATAAACACCGCAAAAAACCTCTATTAAATCGTCGACGCTGTGAAACACGTTAAAAGTTGAGGAAGTATGAGGATCCATTAGTAATAGAAAGAAGCAACATAAAGATTAGAAAAAATAAATTGTGGGAAAGAAAAAAGAAGATAAAACCAACAGCATAACAACAACTAAGAAAATCACGAAAAATAAATAATAATGTGTGGCAACACAAGATAAGAAACACCAAAAAAAAAAGGTAAGCACGAAAAACAATGAAATATTTTGGACCTCACAGTGACTTCGTCTACCATATTTCGTTAAGTATCTGACGTGGCATCTGATGGCATGACACATCAGATGCCACGTGTATTTTTGTTGACCCGAAAGGAAAATAAACCGCCTTTGGCAACCCGTTTACCCGTCTTCTTCCTAACCTGTCATTCCTCATCTTCTTTACACCTGCACACACATACATATATCTATATATCAATCAAAGAACATCAATCCTCCAACGCGAAACTAACTTTTAGCCAAACATTATCCGCCTCATTTCCGTCCTTCTCATCACCATTATCAGAGCTCCCTACAGCTTCTTCCGCTTCTTTTCCTTCTCCAGGCACCGCCGCCGACAATGATGTTTCCGAAATGGTCATGGATCGCGTTACAACTCATGAGGAGGAAGACAAAGTCATCCTCTTTTATTTTTTATTTTTTTAATTGATATGTAGATCTAGATCTAGAAGGAAGTGAGTTAAATAGGTAGCATTTTATTTCGATTCTTCCTCAATCGAAATAATAAACGGTTGGCTCCATGGATTTCTGCTTCTTGTGTTGAATTTATTTCATGATAATTTACAAATCTAATTCCATGTCTTGTGAATTCATTAGTTCTTTTCAAACGCAAAATTCTTCTATTCTTAATCAACCAATTAAATTTCAGAGATCCGAAAAGAGTAGAAAAAAAAAATCCCAAATCTTATAAATCATGAAATCACAATCACGGTCAAATGTTAGTAGGGTATGACCCTCTACAGGAGCGATTGATAGATCTTTACGGCAGCAAAGATGATGTACCGGAGGTGGAAGATGTGGTGGGCAAAGCACCCATGACGGAGGTGATAGGATTGGTAGACGATGGTGGATGACAACTTTGGTTGCAAGGAGTATACTTTTGCCCACAAACATAGCTCTCCAATAAAGAAATTAATAGAGAGATTTGGCAGTAGAATTATAGTGCAAGGAGGTTGGAACATTGGTGAGGTATACAGAGAAATTGTGGAAGATATCTTTTGTTTTGGTGTGGAAGAAGACAGTGAAAAAGAAAAGAAAAGAAAAAATACACTAAAGAGATGGGTAAATGGGTTCCCAAATCCGTTTTATTTTGGGCTTTGGTTGTCGGGTCCGTTATCTGCTAGAGCTCACTGACCCAGAAAAGTTCTTGGGCAAGAACTAGAATTCAGCTTTAGCATTGCTTTTCTGCTTCTTTTCCAGATTGTTTCTAGACTTATCCCTTTTAGCTGTTTTTCTCCAAATTGCTTGCAAGCTGCCCCATTATGCAAAAATGAGATGAAAGAGTACTTTTTTCAGTAATATCATTGTACAAAACAAAGACAATTTGGCAAGGAAAAACAGCTAAATAAACAACTAATCAAACGTCGTCTTTGAGACGTATTCGTAGTTGATTTTTTTTTGTTCCCTTTTGTCTTTGATATATATATATATAAAACTAATTTGACATTTTGTAAACATAGTAATACGATCCTTTTTTTTGAAAGCTAGTAACACAATCTTGTAACATAGAAAACAAAGGAAAACTATAAATAAATAGTTTTTAATTCTAAATAAATAAATAAAATACTACAAAAGTAAATATAAAACTTTAGATCCACTCTTGAGGGCCATTCAAAGAAGATTTTGTCTTATCCAAATAGTTAATGTTTTCTCAATTATGTTAGGAATCTCACATAAGTTTTGATATTCATCGATTAAATGAAAAGTTATTCTCACTTGAATTTGATTTTTTTTAATAAAAAAAACTAAAAATTCAAAATGGGTGAACCACAAAACTAGAATCAGTTCTCACGGTTTGTTAATTGAATTGGTCGGGTGGCTAGTTTATTTAAAATTTAGTTTCATGCCCAAAATTAGACAAAAAATTTAATCGGTCTCTATTTTTACGAGTCGAACTGGCCGGTTTGATTTTTAAAACCTTAAAAAAAAATTCTCTTTAGTGTTTTGAAATGAAAAACAACGAAATACAAAGGCTTTTATTAACGCGTTTAGATAGATTGTCCAATCCAATAGCCAATTTGACTTCACCCTGCCTATTTTATTTAGTTGTTCAATATATCCCTCTAATTATGTACTCCCTCTGGCTCTTTTTATTTGTCGTTTAGGCCCAAAAATGGTGGTGCAAAAATAATTGTCGCTCTGTGGTAAAAAGTAACTTTTTTTTATTTTTACTGCCCGCTGCCTGCCAGTACCAACAAAACTTTGACACCTATCACTTTGATCAGCTTTATTTTATTTTTTTTAAAGAAATTTAAATAGTTTTATTCATTGCATTAGGCTTTACTGTGTTTGATACAATTTTTAAGTAACTTTAAAAGGATTATATAATTTTTATTGCAAATTTACAGAACCACATTAATCAGGGAAGCCTTATGAGTTCTAGCCTTCACCAATGGAACGATCCTTTCGGCACAACCACCGGAGAAGAAACAAAAAATTGCATGCAACCACTCTAATTGACTCTTACTAAACATTGAAAAAATACATTACACAAATTAAATTATCAGATTCATGCTTAAATTGATTTGAGTTTTACCAGCGTATGTATATATATTATACCAACAGAAATGTGAGACAGGAGCACGAAAGAACCAACAAGATAACACAAATCACTTGCTATTGTGGCAAGGCTCGAGAAACCTGTTCTCTGACCCATTGTGGATTTCGTGGGCAAGCTTTTCCGTATATGATCTTTGACGATATTATGTTATCCTATCGAGCAGAGCTAATTTAATTGAAGTTCGAGAAGGGTGGGTAGAATTTTCATAATTAAAAAAACATTATATGACACCTGTGAATTCTTAATTAAGATATTCAAGATATGAGATATAACATTACGAGGAATTCGCGGATCCTATGTGACCTCATAGTATGAAACCTATTCTACAATAGGGGTGGCAAATGGGTAAGTTAGGTGGGTATAGGTATGACTTAAATGAGTATGAGTAGATATGAGTAACATATCCATTTATTACCCATATAATTTTTTAAATGGGTACACATACCCATTTATACCCATTTAATTTATACTTACCTATTAACCCATTTAAATATAATCTTTTATTAAGATTAAAATTTGACAAAAAAAATGTAGATTCTGACAAAGTTTGACCATATGACTCGATTTTGACAGTGTATGCTGGTTTTATCGTTTAGGTTCAGGTTTGATCATTTAGACTCGATTTTTATATTTTCTATTTTCATCAAGTTACTATTACCATCACTATCAAATCTTTGTCCTTTCTTTATACCATCTTCGTCGTCTCTGCCAAACCCACCTTCATCATACTCTCCTACCACCATCATCATCAATTCATTAAATTATCATCACCATCATTAACATCAACGCCATCATCTACCACCACCACCACCGGTTCTGGACCTCATTATCCCATAATAATCTGAACCCTAAAATCCTTTTATCAACCCCACATAAAAATTAAGAAAATAAATACTTTTTTTATATACCTTTTTGGAAAGTTATTCGGGTGTTTGTGTCGTCCGTGTTTCATGGTGGTTGGTGTGTTAGATTTAGAGTTTTGGTGTGAATTTCAATCGGGTGTTGGTGATTTTCTTGTAGTTTTGACCGAATCTGTTTTTTTTGTTTGGTGTTGAATTTAGTATTTTGGTTGGAATCTGGTCATTTAGGATAAGTTTTGGTTGCCGGAGTTACAAGTGGTGGCCGGAGGCAGTGCTGGTTGAGGGAAGAAGATGATATTTTGGTGTCGTTACAAAACCAGAACTTTTCTTTTGGAAAGGGAAAAGTAACCAGCGACGAAAAGAATAGACAAACCTGGAAATAGAAGTGATTTTAGAGAAAGGACGCGATACCCTGGAAAATTGAGATTAATTGGATACCTAGGTACAAATCCAATAAAACCCACGTATTTTAATTTAGATAAGTATTTATCCATTTTTATCCTACCCATTTAATTAATTGGGTGTGGGATCGGGAATGATACTATATTTGGCACCCTAAATCTATAGGTCAGACAAACAATTACAAAAGGGAAGTAGACCAAGCCAATGATGCAAGTGGTAATAGCAAGTCCAGGTCAAGGTGACAATACCGCGTATGCGCCTGAAACAAACGCAACCGTCATTGCTCATCAAGCTGGTAGTAAGGAATAAAAAGGTAAAGACTGGCTCTGATAGGCGCAAAGGCAAGAGGAAGTGGATGAATACAATAGACAGTGAGAGAACCATTGCCAAAGCATCAGTCAAGACGAAAGTTTTAAAAACAATATTTCTCCTCAAGATTGGCGTGCTTAATTCGCCTTCGTCATCATCGCTCTTCAAACCACCCGGCATTGTGAATGTTGCTGCGAATGTTACGGTTGCTATGAGGATTGCCACTATCAAGTGCGATTCTCTTGCCCTTTCGAACGTCTTTACAATATCTGTTCTCTTTAGTGATTTACTATTGCGTGAGGCTTCCAGTGATTTCAAGATTTATTTCTCCATATATATACCATAAAACCAAGGAAAACTTTTTACATCGGGATTCATACCACATGTATATAGATACGAATTAAGTAATTTAGTTACATACCACTTGCCTCATGATTTTTTTGAGCATAAATGCCTAGACAGTCATGCTTTTGCTTGTTAATCGTGCGCATATTAACTCCATGAACCTTTGAGCCAAAAGCAGCAAGTAGATGGCTAGGCGTGTTTCCATGAATGTAATCCTTATCATTTAGCAGCATTCTAAGTCGTTTATTTTTAATCGATGAGCGTATTGTAGAAAATTCTCTGTTGCTTGCAGCATAGTGAAGAGCATTCCATCCTTCATTGTCAACTTGCTCGCAACAATCTGGACAGTGTGAAACGCCTGTTGGAAAAATCTGCACAAAAAAAGAAAGTGAAAGATCGAGACGCGATGAAACGTTGTCCTAAAGGAATTTATTTCCCCTAGGATATAACGATCTCTTCTAACTCGTAGTTAGGTACCAGAACAACAAGAACAAAATTGATAGTAACCTAGAAGTAGAATGATCACATTTGGTGTATTAAGGTGTCCCTTTGGGAAGATGATTCCACATATTTATTGGCTTGGAGATATAAAATGGTTTTAAAGATATTTCTGTTGGAGTCATATCTTCCAGGGATAAGATTTTCGGTTTCAGATATTTAAGGATCAGTTACAAACTGAATTTGACTCATTCAAATTCAAAATAACCGTTTGAATTTAAGGTAAGACCTTAGGGACCAAAATGTAACATTTGTAATATCACATTTTTGCAACAATCACCCACATATCACAAAGGTTCAAGGTAGGAACTCTTGGGTTAATATATAGAGTACAACTTTTCGAATCCGGTGTCTTTTGGACTATGAACCAGACCTAAATAAATAAAGATAATGGTGAAGCTTAAAACTTCTATGAACCATTAGCTCTTTTGCAAGGTAGGGAATTTATTTATCATGTTGTACCCCCACAATTCTTGTTGTTAGCGCTGTTGTGCGCGTTTTGGCCATGCGCGTACCTGCATGTTAATGAATGCTCTAGATATTGTGCCACAATCTCATAGGACCGGCCTCGCTCCACATTCATATAGGTGATTTTATCAAGTGTATCCGCAGTCAATACACCACCCATAAGGGATATGAAATTATTAAGAGTTCAAAACTCATCCTCTCAATCATTGCAGTCTAACACTTCTCACACCATAGAAAGGACACTCTATTTCTTGTTACCAGAATTAACAAGTGACTTGTTATTACCCATATGAACCTTCTTTATGAGATCTCCAATCACAAAGGTTGGGTTCCCATCACTGTTAATTTCTTAATATGGTTTTAAGTCTCATTCCCCTCGATGTTTAGTCAGAGGATCAACCAAATATAATTTTGACATCTCATAGTCAACGAAAATAATCTCATCATTTAACAATAGCTTAACCACATATGCAAGCCTTAGCTTGACAATCACAATGTATCAATACATAGGTGTTACACCCAATAGAATTCTTATATGCTGTAGAATTTCATCCAAAAAATTATTAACATCACTAGTGGATCATCAAATTACATCACTAGTGGATTTTATCTCATTTGAATATAAAATTCAATTATCGTCACTTTATTCTCTAATACAACGGAAACTCAAACTATATATGATACCACAATTTATGGTACCCCTCAAGTACGTCATTAAAGAGTACTGAAAAAACTTAACATCAAAATGTCCAATTCTTGAGAAAATCTCAACACAAAGTTCTTGTGATAGCATTATGCTATCACATCTCTTATCGTTTATTTATTTATTTACTACTCCCATTATCACCCTTGTTGTGGTGTCATTGCTGCCACAAACTCACAAAAGTATTAGTATACTTCATGACATTTTTTTTAAAATAAATAAATAAATAAAATAATAATTATAATATTCGGACCCCCACATTTGCGAATATTATTCTACTTGTTTATGTATAAAAATCAATTCTACCAGACAAATATATTTGACACTTTCTTAGTTCCACGAGAATTAAGAGTGAGAGTAAATACCTTTTTGAGAGCACCAATACTTAATAAATTTATATCACCTTAAATAATGCTTTCACAAAAATATATATGGAATAACACTTATCAATGTGTTCACATATATTCTATTATATATAATGGTAATGTATCTCCTTCCTCAAGGAGTTATTCTCTCTTTTAAATTATATAAAAAATAAGTATCAATTTTTTTCTCATAAACAATAATAATAACATTACTATAATGAGATTAATATATTCATACTTTTTTATCGAATATAATCAAATTATTTATTAATTTAATTGCAAGCTTCCTGTGCGATTAAATATACACCTTATATATTTGCCTCCATAAATAAACTCTCTGCAAACTTAATTAGCTAGACAATTCACTACACAATTGATCACTACCACTTTAATCAAGAAATAATTGCATTGCTCACATTAATATCCACAACTTCTACACATTATAGCAGTAATTGCTACACCACTTAAAAATAATTTCACACGCATCACTATTTTAAATTCATTTTAAACAGTAAGACTAAACATTAATTTGTTTCCACATATTCAACTCTTCCCGTTTAAATACGTTAATTGCACCAAGTATTAACATAAATAAAAAAAAATTATATCTTAAGGTATAAGAGTAATGTATCTTAAGGAATTATTTTCACATTAAGTGAAAATCTATTACATTAATTAAAATACCTCATAAAAATTGTAATTAAATTTTGGAACCTTAATTACATACCGTAATACAGAGATTCTAATATCACAAATGGTAAAACCATCATCCACTTTATTTTCATAATCAATTAAGAATAATATGGTATATTAAAATCTCATTTATATTTGCACCGCTTAATCCATTGCCACATTGTAATAGTGATATAACAATTAATATTGGTCATTCACTTTTTGTCAGAGTAATATGAAACACTGACCAAGAAAATTTATCAAGCACATGGAGAATAACATACCTTGATACATACTTGCATCACTATTAAAAAATACCCTCCACAATATTGGTATCATTAAGAAACAAGAATTGTTAATTAATAAAATATTGAACAATATCAAGACATCACTAACAGGTCAAACTCTTAACACATTAGCTGAATTACGTCATCACTATGGTCCTCATGTAATTAGACTTTCTGAGAAATTAACTTGTTAAATAAATTCCTCTCATAAAATTGTACTCCGTATTGCAATAGTATGTATGGCAACAACATCAAAATATAAAATGCAATTAAGATTTGGATGAATGCACTTAATTGCATGCGGTTACAACAGCATCGAAGGACACATATTCACCGATGTGAATATTCTTACTCATGGATATGATAAATATAAGGAATGGTCATCTAGTTAAATACTGGTAACACCAGAATAGCTCCGTTTATGAAGTTTGCAGTAGCAGATAACAACTCAAAGAGTTAAACAATATACCAGAGTGAAGAATAAATTTGTTACTAGCTTTACTTGGTCAAGAAAGTGAAAACTCTTTGAAATATTTCACTCCTTTAATTGTGTTGTTTCCTCTAGGTAGTCTTGCATCCTATCCAAGGCTCCTTTGTAATTGCTCCGATGAGTAGTACTGCCACCATAGAATATGAGACCAATTGATTGAGTAATACACACACAGAATACATACAGACTATTTGTAATTGTTTATAATTAATTTATGTCATAGACAAATTGTATTAACATTTAAATGTTAATTCACCTAAATAATTGTCAGAAACATATCCTCTTAATTAGAGATACTATTAATTTAAACATTTTAAAAATATATTTTTAAAAATACATTTATTTTTCTTAATTCAAAATTATCAGTTAATATAATATCAGATTTATTTTCAATAAATAGTTATATTTAGTTTCAAATTTTAGAAATTTTTTAAACATTTTTTGATTTTTTTTGGATTTTTTTTTTAGAATTTCTTTTATAAAATGACGTGGCAGCCACGTAAAGAAAAATGATAATAATAAATTTAATGTAGGACACTTATGATAGATGAAGTTAACATGAGGGTCCAAATAGAAATGATCATTCGAGTACGAGAGTCAAATGTGAACGAAAATAAGATGAGGGGCCAAATCAATACAGTAAATCGAGTGCAAATGTCATTTTTTGCATTATCCCTATGATTGTGCACAACGTTACCAAAAGGGGACAAATTAATATAAAAATATAAGTGAAGGAGTTGAATAAAAAAAAAGGAAGATAATGTGCCAAATTAAAACGAAAAAGAAAGCAGAAGTGTGAAAATTATCATTACCTTCCTTATCACAATGGATTTGAGGTTTTCTTAACAAAAATAAAATCCATGCATTAGACCCGCGGGATCGGGACTAGAAATTGATCCCGTTTTTGGTCGGGATCGGGACTGGTCCAGATCCGGGTGTCGTCGGGTCTGTCCGGGTCGGGTCCGGCCCGCAGATCCGTTTCGACACCTCTAATGTAATACTGTCAATCTCATTGGAGTATGTCCATCCCAGTTACCCAGTACTGAAAACAAGATGAGAAACTAACTTGATATTATATCCCAATTTCTATCTTGGTATGTACCGGCCATACTAATCAAATACTGATCGATACATCTCAGTTTAATTTTATCCCGGTTAAAAAAAACTTTTTAAAAAAGTGTCTACTACTCTAAGTCAAGTACGAATTTCTTTTTCAATAATGACACATGTCAACACAATAGAGAATATAAGAAAGATAATGATTTCTTTTACACATTTACTCGATTTTTTTTACTGATGTTGTACCTCATTTTATTTTTGGTTGAATTTGACCCCTCTATTCACGTTTTCATATTAATTTGACTCATTTAGGTAATGTCGTGCACAATCAAACGTTAAAACTGGTGACATAATATTATTTAATATTATTTAGCAGACATGACAATTCAAGTTAGATGTCACGTTAGATTTTTTTTTATAAAAAAATTAGATTTAAAATCTATTTACCCACCCATCAACTCATTTCATTTTTTAATTTTCAGAAATTGTCTTATCAAAATATCGTGTTGTGTCGTGTCCCTATTTTGTGTCTGTATCCGTGCTTTATAAGCCAAACCCTATTAATTAAGCAAATAATTAAGTGTAATGACTAATTCTTGTTTTTTTTCCCCCTTATTTTTTCACGTTTTTATTCCGCCGGTCATGGTGCAGGTCGTTTACCAGCACATGACAAACCTCATGGAAACTTCCTAACGCCTCACCAAACAAACTACAACTGGACCAGGTGGACCCAGAAAAAGTATCTTTAAAGCATATTCCTAAAGAACACGTTCGGAAAGGAAAACCAAAAAGAACGTATTCTAAAAATACAGCTGGCAACTTGGTATTAAAAAAGAAGAAACACAACAAATGACGTCATTGTGCACGCCATCACTTACACCGACGCCACTAATTTCCCATAATTGCATTAAAAAATCAATAAAAAACCATAATTGCGTTTAAAAAATAATAAAAATCCAGCCCATCTCCGCTATAAAGTCCACCTATCCAGAGTCTTTCAAACCTTCCTTCTCCTCTCCAATTTTCCCATCCCTTATCTTATCTTTTACGTCCTTTCTCTCTCCTAGGGTTTCTCCCGCCGTTTCGGTCTTCTTACCGCCGGTCAGCTAAGTAATCCTTGCTCTTCCGATTCCTGATCTCTGTTCGATTTGTCTCGTGTTTTAATTCCTTCCAGGTCTAGATCAGATCTTCGATTCTGATTATTGGTTAGGGTTTATGCTATAAGCACCGATGTCTTTAGAAATTCTATGAATTACGCCATCCTCATGCGTCGGATTCGAATCCTTCATTCCTTCTCAGTTGTTTTCCTCTACTGGTTTCATGAATTTTCATGAACTAGTTTAATCCGTCTTTCAGATCCCCATATTTTTTTTCAATTTCTCCTCTCCTAACTATTCAAATTCAGTAGATCCTTTTTATAACTCGATTTATTTATTTAACGATTAACTCCCATTGAAAGAAACAAATTAAAATCGCAACCATGTCTGCAATGCCTCGGCAAACCATCAGCTCAGGGTCCGATTCTGACCCGCGGTATGCGGGCGTGGATGACAAGAAGCGTAAGAGAATGATATCCAACCGTGAATCTGCCAGGCGATCCAGGATGAGGAAGCAGAAGCAGGTGGAGGATTTCGTCAACGAGGCAAGCCAATTGAAGAATGAGAACTCGCGAATTATGCAGAACATTGATGTTGTCTCCCAGCGCTACATGGAGATTGAGTCAGCCAACAACGTTTTGAGGGCACAGGCTATGGAATTGACTGACAGGCTTCAGTCATTGAACTCGGTGCTGCAGATTGTTGAGGATGTTAGTGGGCTAGGATTGGACATACCGGAGATTCCAGATCCTTTGTTGAGACCATGGCAGCTGCCTTGCCCTGGTCATCCCATCATGGCATCTAATGATATGTTTCAGTTCTGTGCATAAGTCTGTTTTCAGTGGTTTGCTGGAAAATGGGATTGTGTTGTTGGACTTGATGTCATTTGTGTTAAGGGTTTCAATGGTTTTGGTTCAATGGTTTTGGTGTAATGTGTCTGTCTTAAGGTGAATGCTTGTAATGGCGTGCAGTTAGGTGGGATGTTATCTTGCACAAAAACTGTGCACCGCTTGTCTCTAGTATGTTTAATATAGTAATTTGCCTTCTTCTATTTTTTTAAATTTTGCGTCTTGGATCCGAATGGCCAATGTGGATGAATTTTACACAATTTTGTTAGGTTTTCCATTCTTGGTTTTTGGTTCTTCTTCCAATTCAGCATTCTCAAATTCATTGACTTAGAGTTGGATGTTAACTGATGATGAATGGGATGTGAAAGCTTACCATTTGATGGACAATTGGGCATGGGTTTTACATGAATATTGTTGTAGGATTTGGTGTTGGAGATGTGATAGTTTTCATGAGAATGAAAGCACATTGCACAGTGAGGACAGGTTCGACAGAAATTGATTCCGCTCATAAAGATCAATTTGTATGGTATGCATAACTGCAAAAAATGCCCTCTCTGGCCACGTTCTTTGTCTGACAAATTCTGCATCGTTGTTGTCTATATCAATTAGCTGCTGTTTGTATGTCCCAGTGTTTTCTACGCAACCCAAATGTTAAACTAATCAAAAGGCTATAGGCGTTCGTCAAAGATTGTTACCAGTAGTTAAAATTCAAAACTCTGCCTCCATTCTTTAATTAATTATTAAAAGAACATTTTTTCAAGATTAAACAACATCATGATACCCGTTTTATTTACAATCCACCTAGTAAGTACCAGGCTACCAGCTTCCATTTCCTATAAGCATGTGCCACGCACGGAGAACTGCTGACTTGGATGGTTTCATTTTTTTTCTTCTTTTTTTGCTGTATTCCATTTGTTAGGAGATGAAGTATTTCTGCTATGGAGGTGGGCAGATTAGACTTTCCTTAAGATAGTGAATGATTGGTTGACACATGGTTTTCCCACATTTTGTGTAAATTAATTAGTTTAATTTAGGCCTAAGAATGGTTGCTTTATTTCAAGATTATAAGTTCGGTGGAGAAGCAAGAGGTAGTTTAGAACTTTAGACTTTTTCTCCGGGGAAGGAAGATTCGT
>NBIL01157701.1:0-19411 GCA_002752925.1 Viola pubescens var. scabriuscula | reverse complement strand
TAAACTGCTAGAATTCACATGATAATGAAACTATATAAGAGAATTAAAAACCATACTAAAAAAGGGGGAATTTATGAACTGAACCATAATTCAATCTTTACCATGCAGATATAAATGAGCAAAATTCTGAAGAAAACTGATCAGAAGGAGCAGAAGGTGGTGGTTGATCAACAATAGCTTCCATGAGCTCGTAAACATTAACCCATCCTTGATCTTTCTCTGGAGGGATAAATGGGAATTGCCCTGTTGCGCACTCCAGCAATACCAATCCCAAGCTCCAAATATCACTTTTATAGCCATGTTTTCCTCCAAGTATCCTCTCAGGCTACAAAGTACAAACCCAAAAAATGGAAACGGTAAAACTATTTGCTTATGATGGTTATTATCAGAAGCAATGAGAAAAGAATTGGAAATTAATGGCCCCAGCATAAGTTAGTTACTTACAGACATGTAGTTATATGTGCCAACAAAGGTGTTTGCCAGCCCTGAGGTGCTTGCCATTATTGCACTTACACCAAAGTCAGTAATCTTGACTTCTCCCCTATGATTTACCAACAAATTAGAAGGTTTTAAGTCCCTGTGTATGATGTGTTTTTCATGATGAAGATACAAAAGACCCTTCAGCACCTGCAAATGGAAGCAAGGTAAACTGTACTGCACCGAAACTTGTAAATAATGGAGATTCATGAGTAATATGACCAATTTTTGTACCTGCTTACAGATGGCAGCAATGTACTCTTCTGGAATTGTTTTAACACTCTTCAAAAAATCTGCTAGAGATCCACCATCCATATACTCTAGAATAATTGAAATTGCACCATTACTGTAGAAAGATTGATAACACATGACCACAAATGGACATTGTGACGATTGATTAATTTTGAGCTCCTGAGCAATTGCCTTGCGTGCAGACTCCTGAATATTCATTTGTATGACCTGGAATTGAACATGAATGTCAATTTTTGTGACAGTGGGCACAGAGAGGTTTCTCACCCTAAAACCAACACGACTAAAGGCTAAAGGGTACTTGAACCAGAAACTGTTTCTATGTATTTATTTTTCTTTAGTTACCACTGCATCAATGCCCATCAAAGCAATACAAAAAAGGCACACGACAGATAAAGCAAGGTCATCTGACCTTAATTCTTAAGAAACAAGGATCATAATTTGAGTTGAAACTTTAACTTCAAGTGAACTGTGAAGAAAGAAAGTGAAGAAACAAATTATGTTGCACCAAAACAACATAACCCTAGGCATATCCATTCTTCTTAAGCTTCAAACGGAAAAAATCCTACATTTGTGAAAAGTGCCTTTCACAAGCTGGTAAAGAAAAGAATACACAATTTAACTACTTAGAGTGAAGATTAGGAGTGCCTAATTCTCACATTCTTCATACTGTAATAACGAGAGAATAAGCGCAGTGCAGGTGGAGTACAGAAAATGTTTATGAACTGCACAAAATACCTTCAATGCAAAAAACTGGGCAGTCCATTTATGTTGCACCAACTGCACAATTCCACTACTTCCTTTCCCAATCACCTTAATTGTATCTACATCCGATAGATTCAACTGATCATCCGTTGGCTTAATCGGAGGGGGCTGATAACATCACCAAAAACAAACAAACAAGATTTAAAACAAAACCAAAACCACCGATCTCACGGCTAAGTTACTCATTTGAGTAATAAAAATTGAAAAATCTCCTCGTTTCTTTTCTTTCAACAGAGTAACAATAGGAAAATCTTACAGCTTCAGTTTCACTCTGAGAAACGATTCTGACGCCATCGCGATTCACGAGTAAATCGCCGTCACGAAACGTGCCGCTTTGAGTTCTGCAACGGACGATAACAACAACAATTAGAAGAATGCAATAGACAGAGGAGAAGAGAATAGGAGGAGGAGTAAGAGAGGGGATAATTACAGGAATTTGGAGAAGGAGACTTCGTCGGGGGGAGGGAGGGAGAGCCTGAGCTTGACATTAGGGTTTAGGCCTCCTTTCTTCATGATTTTGTTTGGGTCAGAAGAATCTTTGTAACTCGTTGGAGAGGATTGGAAATATGAGTGTCACAATGTCACCTATAAAAATGGTCTCAATAAATGAGATGGGTGACTCGCAGACAAATTTGGGTGGCAAACAGCAGTCGCCATTACTGAAACTATGAGGAAGATGACTTCTCCCTTTCTTTTACTTTTCTTCTCTGCTTTTGTTTTTGTTTTGTTTTTTTCCTTTTTTCTTTTTTAACTCAGACTCGCGCCTCTTTTTTTTTCCTCTCTTGTTTTTGTGTTCTCTTTTTACCGTTTACCATCCTAGTAAATTCTGTATGTCAATACAATTTTATGCATTTACCACTTTGGGGGGTTAAAAACAAAGTAAAACCACAAACAAGTTACTAGGCTTGTAACTTTACAGTACGACCGGAGTAAAAAACCAACTTTATCCCTATATATTTAAATAAATACACGAGTAAAAAATACATTACATCAACATAAAAACCTCTAATAAATAAATTAAATTACTCGCGACGGGGTTTGATTCTCGATAAATATATGCTTGAACACCTCCCAATCAACAAACTACTCATTATAATAAGTTAACAACACCTTAGCCGCTAGAATTTTTTATTCTTTTTTTTAGAAAATTCTTTCACCATGATTGAGCATTGATTAAGAATAGCTTAGTGGACATGGACATTTTAAAAAGAGGACTTTGTCACTGATTATAGTGGCAAGAAAACTTTCTTTATGGAAAAGGGTTGCATCAAATGAAGTATATCATCTAAGACTTTGCAAAATTTTCATTAAACCTCACTTATGCAAATGTAAACACATCATTTAACATAAAAATGTCAAACCATGTGATTCAGACTAATTTTTTTACCTAATTATACAGATTTTACCACCCATCAATGATCAATGTTGGTATTTGGCCGATTAAATATTACTAATTAGGTTAACTGATGCAATCAGGACACGTGGATACCCATAAAACAAATGGATCAATGGAGGAGACGGACCTAAACCGGTTGCTCGTCTCAATCAAAGTTGGTAGTTTCTATCCGGTTTACAAGCGAGTGGAAATGTCCACGGTCAACATGGTCTATCCGGTTTGCAGCGGAGTCAAGTCAACTTTTCTTCTTTTAATTAAAATTTCTACCAGGGACATTAAACGGGAGACCCATCTATACACTACCGAAAGTACCGTTGAGTTACAGATTCATCGATGAATGAGGATATTGGATTGAATATTTTCAGACAATCCATGGATATTTCAGAAAAAAAATGTTTGCTAAACTAGTCATTATAATTTTTCATACTTTTATTTCAATTAATGACATGCATTAACCAGATGATATGCTACAATTTCATACGAATTTACTCTCCGACTAATGAGCCATTTGCATCGCATGTATACGTTTAAAAAATAATGTCCGATGCGAAAAGGCAACAATGCCAATCACTATCCATGTTCAAATTTTCTAGAGGATGTTTTTTCCACAGCTAAAAAGATTGAGAATGGATAAAAGATTCTCAAAGTAAAGACCATGCGCAAAAGAGAAAGGGAAAAGGATGACTTCTGGTTTGATTTGTTTGACTAGTCGTCTCGTTTTCCTACTCCCATTTCTTAGCTGGAAAATGGGTTAGGCAGCCAATGATTAAAGCTCAAAGAAAGTCTATCCCCTTGGTGACTAATGGAACTCGAGCAATCCAGCAAATTACGTTGGAAAAGTCATCTCAGCGAACCACATTTAAAAAAAACATCCATTTAGCATTCCGAATATAGTAGCATTGTCTAAACTATAAAGCATTTAGTATGGTGGAGTAAAAGTTTGAATTGAAGATAAAATTCTCTAGTGAAATTATGTAAGATGTTGTTTTATCCAGAGAGAGCATATGACTCTGGCAGAATAACTCACCTGCAACGAATGCGGAATGCGGAACTCCTCAGCTACTCAGGACTTGGTTGTTCAAAACACACATGAGCAACAACTCTGTCGAAAGATGGAACCTAAAACAAGCCAAGCATGTAGAGCAACTACAACACGATAACACAGCACCATGCCAAGCACCAAACCCAGAAGCAATGTTGACAAGTGAAATGGCAACCACGGCCAGAGGTTCCATACATATCGATATAAGAATACGCAACAAGTTCAATACAGATACTGAGTCATGGACTTCAACATCTCAAGAGTACCAGTTAAAATCCTGCTTCAATGTTGAAAACTAAAATGATTGCCAGTCTGCAAGTATAATGGTCTCTGGACAGTCGAGAGAACCATAATTGAATACCAAGACTGTAAATTGAGGCTTTCTAGTTTCACAAACATCAAATAAAATCTCTAAGAGGTCTTTTCTTCTTCCCACACTATCGGCAGAAAGCTAAGGACTGAATCAGAGACATAAAAATAAGATGCATACTTCTATAATAAGCAGTTTTTATATATAACCAAACAGTTGACCAGGTTCAAACTTCTGTCATTTCAACAAATGACGGAATTAGAAATATTTTTGGCTATGTGGTACTTCTATAAAAGTTTTATACAAAAATCATACCTAGGACATTGAGACATTCTGAATTTTTCTTTAAAAAAAAACACTCAAACACTAACATTTATACTCCTCTCTGTCTGACACTACAAAGCACCAGCAAAGATTATCTATAAAACTATATGGTACACACAACATGTCTTTTCAAGATGTCAGAAAAAGGAGACATCTCGGGCAAGAGTATTCTCTCCAAACAACATCAAACTGTTGTATCTTTAGTTACCTTACACCTCACTCACAGTGACAGCAAACAAGCCTAACTCAAGAGTTGATAATGTTGAAGGAGAACTTTGACAGCAGCTGTGGGACTCCTGATATTATCGGTCCATATGTCTACAAACATAAAAATTAGAATGCATCACAAACCGAAACCATCCAATATTCAACTTTGGTAAATTCTCCACGAAGACCAAGGTAGTAGGTGTAGTAGTTTCAACATAATTTTAAGAACCAATGGAAAAATATAAAGTACACTCAGCAACATGAAGAAAAATCAATGGTACAGATATTGAGACAATTAATTTGCAAGAGTATTAAATAACCAACAATCCTAGTCAATCCCCATAAGAAATTTCACCTTGTGATTTTCATGAATCTGACACAGTGGAACAGCAAGCAATTTAAAGTTTTTTGGAACGATAAACTTTCGATTTTCTGGTAACCTCACAAGGAAAAGTTTTATGCATTCCTGTAAAACATCAAAGGCACAGGAAATTAAAAAAAAGTAAAAACTCAAAACTTCAAAGGAGTAATCTCAGTACAATCACCTTAGGCAGTTTTCGGTCTGGGGTTAAGTATGGACGCAATAAAGTTTCAAAATCAGATCTCCACCACCTTCCAAGGCATTCTCCCACCTAAGCATCGAGAATATCTTAGTACCTTAATACATGCAATGATGGTACCATAATACAAACACAGTGCAACCAATTAATACCTCCCATTCAGATTCATCCACATTTCCAGAAAGCTTACTCGACAGCTTACGCTTCAATCCATCAATATCTGGAAAGTCCAAAACCCAGTCATCAAATAAACTGTAGAAGGATTCCCAAGAGTTCAAGAATGATTCACCTTTCCACCTTTACATTATAAAAAAGAAAACTTACTAACAAACACAAATACCTGATTCACCCGGTCTTAAACGACCACCAGGTAGTTTAAAGATGGAATTTCTTAGTTGCAATAGCAGTAGATGAGGATGTTTGAACAATTCAACCTGATTTAACAAACATTACAACCTTGAGATTCAGTATAGTGTGCACTGTATGGGGTTCTTAATCGACAAGAAGAAAAGTTGCCGATACTAAGCCCAGTCCTAGATAAGCTAAACATTAAACAAGCATATATATCATCTGGCATGCCACTTGCCATTATCTTCCATTATAGCTTGATCAATTTCCATTAACATAACAACTGACCCTACTAGATGTTTCAAAAATGGGCTCTTTTTCTATGCATAAAATTGACACTAAAGAATCAATTCCAGCTCCTGAAAACATGGAGAAAAAACCCACGTGCAGCAATTTGACAAAGACACCGTACATAACGGCCGAATAAATGAAAATTCAAACAAGAAGGTACAAATACTGAAAGAAGACACTAACCAGCATAACTCCCTCAACACAGGTCCTCAATCCATAAGCATCATAGCTTCAAAAGAAAATCAGATAAATCCAATTAAAAGCAAGAAACAGGTTAATACTCAAGAAAACCAGGACAAGAGAAATTAAGTAAAGGAGAGTACTTTGATTTCATCCTGCCGACACGATCAGCCAAAGTTTCATCCTTTAAAGCAAGAGGGTCTTTGGATCCAAAATAGTAGCTACTAAGAGGGTATAAGTCGACTGAAAGACCATGTTGTCCATCAGTGATGTTTTCATGGTTGTTGTTACTGTTATTGGAATTGGAATTGGAATTGTTAAGTGGGTGTCTTTGATCACTCATAATGCTCAGCTTGCAGAGTGGTAAATTACTCTCTGGAGAAAGAAGAGGAAAAGAAAGGTTGGAACTTGGAGGAAGACTGGAGAAGAAAAAAGAAGTGGGTGGCAAAGCAATGGACGTGGCGTTTTGGCTACAGTGCGGTGAGGACTGTTTGTCGATGTTGCGTTGGCGCGGCGGCAGGCAAAGGAAGAAAGAAAAATATACTATATACTACTAATAAAAAAGCTTTTGCCTTTTTGTGTTCAAAAAGTTTTCTAATTCTTCGACTGATATGGATAGAAAAGGCCTAAGGGGCACTTTTATGGGCTTGTTTACCTTTTGTTTTGGTGGATAGTTAATGTGCTAGCCCGACTTGGCCCAAAAATATAAGGACTAAATTCGCTACATTAATTAAGTTTGACTAAATTTCACTAGATCGATTTACATGTCCAATTTAACTAAGAATATGGTGTCATTTAGAAGAGACCACACCTAAAGTCAACTCATATTATCAAAAGTTAAGTTCTAAAACCATGCCTTTTCTAGGCATAATAAATTATAAATATAAACCGTGCCTTTGCTTGACCTTCTTGGTAGACTTTTTTCCTTCCTGAAAGGCGGTGATTAGGGTACCCCGCCCCCACAAAGTCTAGACTTGGAATTGTGTAATACGAGAAACTATTAGATATACGTCGCTATATGTTTCATCCGTTCTTATTACATCTATTTTTCTTTAATATGGTGTGTACATATATTTATATTAATTTTATCGGAATATTATTAGATCTAAAAATACGTGGTTCTACCAATATAGCTTCTTTTAATATTATAGGAAAGAAATCGTAATAATACTATTAATGAAATGTAAAAGATAGGGAAATAATAATCAAACAAAAATTCCCTTCCACGAGTGTCATTTCTCTTGAGTCATGGTCTAGAAAACAAAAGTGTGTAAAAATATATAGATTAATATTTTACAAAAAGAGAGATTTTTTTTTTTTTTCGATAAGCAAAAGAAAGAGATCTTATTTATTAAAAGAAAATACCAACAACCATATAAATATGGCTGCATCGTCAAGATTACACACACAAATTATTAATCAAGCAGAGAAGAAGAAGATGGGGGGAAAATCACAAATATTAAGTGCCTGTAATTATGCAATTTTCTTAGGCCTTGTTGCAGTATTAACGACGATGATGATTTCGTCCGTCGTCGAAGGCCAAGGCCAACAAAAGCTCTGCGAAGAGGAGCTGACGACATGCGATACGGAGCATTGCGAAGTGGTATGCAATGCACGACATCCTGACGCCAGAACCTTTTGCGACACTTTCGAAATCCCTCCCATTTGCATCTGTCGTTTTAATTGCACACACCAATGCCAAGAAATCATCGATTTGGGTTCTCCTTGCGAAAAATCTGCAGACTGTGACGATTCTTGTACAGATAGACATGGAATTGAAGCTAGCAGCACCGGTTGGTGTGACGACGCCACAAAACAATGTTTCTGCAATTTTATGTGCTAATTAATAAAATAAATATTCTTTTTTGTAAGGAATAAAATAGATTTTCTTTCATGCCCTTCTAAATTAAATAAAATTATTAATTAATTTGATGATTAATTAAGTAATTATCCTTATATTATTCTCCTAATTATGATTTGGTTGCTCGATCAAGTCAATGATCAAACAATACCATATTTTACTAATGAAATTAACTACTGAGGATAATATATATCAATTTCCATAATCAACATAGTCAGATTTAAATTTTCAAATGAAAGAAAGCCTTGAAAAAGAAACAAATTGAATCGTATCAACCCTCACTAATCAATTTCATTTAGGAAAGATCATTTTATAAACCAAGCAAAAATATACACTATTGTTAATTTCTATAATAAAAAGATAGTTTTAGATGATTCCAAACCGATTAGGATAATATATATATCATCAATTTCCAAAATCAACAAACTAGTACTAGTAAATTTCAAATCAAAGAAAAAGAAACAAATTAATTTAATCCAACCAACCCTCATCAATTTCATGAGGAAAGAAATCTCATATTCTAAACCAAGCAAAGAGATGAATGTTGAAATTTCAACAACACTATATAAATACAGCTAGGTCTAGCGGTAATATATATATATAAAAAATATTAAGCAGCAACAAGATACGTATGCGTGTGATTCAGATTTAAAAAAAATGTCAAAAAAATCGCGCATCATATTTTCGCTTAATGTGGTACTACTACTGCTAGTAGTAGTATTATCATGCATTGTGGAGGTGAAAGGGAAGACCTGCAAAACGAATTATGATATGCGTGGTATATGCCAAGAGAATGATTGCTACAAGAATTGCCAACGAACCTATCCTGGCCTGCTAGTTCGTGCGAATTGCGATATGGCGAATGCTGTTCAATTTTGTGTGTGTTCTTATACCTGCTCCAAAAATGTGTAGGTGGATACAATTGTTTAGTTAATTCTAATAAATTTGTATCGTCTGTTGTTGGATTTACAATTTTGAATTTTCCCATATAATGAGATTAGTAAAATTTAGAACTATAATATACTTTGTGTAGTGATTGGATTGAATAGAATAGACATGGTAAAAAACGTCTTAAATTAAATCGAATGGTTTCGTATGTCGACGATCTGATAAAAAAAAATATGAACAAAAGAGGGTGTAGTGCAATTTCAACGGGGTTGCTTTGGCGTTCCTTGGGGGTTTTTGTTTTAAGCCCTTCGGCATGCAGCTACTTTAAATACTCTAAAAGAGATTTGTCTTCCTTATGAAACCTATCTGACTGAAGCCGAGATTAATCATGTGCTGAACATATAGTTGGAGTAGTAAAATAAGTTTGCGGGATGAAATCGAGAACCTCTTTTTTCTTCTGTTTTGACGTTGGAGGAGGTGATTAAAGGTAGCCCGCCCTACAAGGGAGAATTGGAATTGCTAATCTGTGGCTGTGGCCGGGTTGGTGGGATTGGTCCCTACTTGTATTTATTTGCTACATTTTTTATTCGAAGTCTATAAATTGCCATTTGTATAATATGACTTCAAAATTATAATAATACATCAACTTATTTATTATATAGAAGAAGAAAAAAAGGTAAACATCAGCCAAATCATTATAGCCGGCAATCAGTCACCATCATTTGAAAATAAAAATGAAGAAAATAAAAAAAACCCTTCTACTTGCTTACAAGGCTAAAAAGAGCATGGAAATTACCAATTTGTTTGCCAAAAATCTGTAGAAAACAAAACAAAGGATGAAAAAAAGGGGAAAAAAAACTAGTCAATTAGAAGAGGAAGGGCATAATGGTCTTTTAATAATAATCATATAAATAACCCACCTAACTTTCTTTTTTTCTGCAATAATTTCAAGTCACAACAAACCCCATAAATAATTCAATGCATTTCCGTTTTCTGCATCAATTTATCTTAATTTCCTGTCATTCCTCATACAATTAAAATTTGGAAAAAGGAAAAAAAAAAAAAAAGAAACTGAAAAATCATTTCTTTCGCTTTGCTATCAAAACAAGAGAGAGACAAAGGGCAAGTCAAGTGTCTCTCACCCTCAACGAATTAATTTTACCGGATGTGAAATTTTGCTTGTCATGTACAACACCTCTCCTCCTCCTCTATATACCCTTCTTCAAAATCGCATCTTTTTTATCTGAAGGAGAGAAAAACCAACCAGAAAGTTTCTCAGAGCCCATCCCTCCTCCTTCCTTTTTGGCAAAGGCAAGCACCCTTTTAGCTTTTTTTGCTTGTTTTTGATGGAATGATTCAGAAATTATGATTTTATATGTATTTGAAGTTATGGTACGGAGAAGTTCTTTATGGTGGGATTGGTAGTTGTTTTGTGCTGTGGTGATGTATATGACAATATACCCAGTTGGGTTATGTGATAAATTTGAGCTGATTGAGGTTTCTCAGTAGTTTTTTTTAATGGAGTCTTGTAGTTGCAAATTGACCAAATAGAAGTAGGTCAACATTTGATATCTGCCCTCTGTTTTCTATTTCTATGCGTCTGAAAGATTTTTATCGTTTTTACAAGCTCAAGGAGAGGACATGTATTAAGGTTTTACTGTGATTATAGAATCATGCTGTTTTCATTTTGTTTCTTTTTTGGTCTTCTTTTTTATGCGGTGGATTACATCTTTCTTTTGCTTGAACTCGTACTGATGAGGTATGTTGGACACATAGGAAACTGAGAATCTCTTTGCTTTCTGAAACAGGTATTTCTGGGCATCTGCCTCGAATCAAGGACGTCAATTGGTGCTGATTAGTCTGCTTTAACACATGGATCCAAGTACTTAAACTTTCTCCATAATTCTGGTCATTTACTTTTGTGTATAGCCTTTTTGCCACAACTTTATTATTTGATGTTAGTGGAGGGGAGAGAACAAGTTCATGAGATGTTAGAATAGAATCTGAATGATAAATGTGATCATCCAGATATTAGGATACTCTTTTTTGTTTTGAGCAACCAACATTAGGATACTTGATTTGGCATACTTGGGACTGGTTTGATGAGCAATTCATTATAGATAGGAGTGACAATTTTGGTCAATGATGCGATGAATTTCTCTTTGGTAGATTCTCCCATGCAGCTAAGCGTCTATTTTCTTGGCCTTGTTGTAGGCCTTTCACTTGGGTTATCTTCTTTCTCTATATATGATTGCTTCAGGACCGTGTTTGTAGTACTCCACTAAAATCTGAGTAGATCCCGTTTTATTCTTTTCGAACTCTTTGTCTTTAGCATGTTTCTGTAACATATTTTCCTTTTCCTCAACAACATGAGTTTAGTTTAGATTTAATTGACCAGTATCTATTTGAATGAGGTATTAAGAAGGTTACTTAGCGCTAGGCTTCACAACTACTTGCCCTTACTCCTCTCATTTTTTGAGCTAGTTGAGTGAGTCGATGCTTGTTGTTGCTAACAATGGATCATGGTAACTGAAGGTTTGAAGTCACATCGTAATGAATGCATGCTGTTGCTAACATGTCCTTCTTTCCTTTATGGATAATTCAGTTTGAGTTATTGGTTCCTGCACACTAGACTCACATTCCACTGATTTTCAACTTCAATTGATTATGAGCCTTGAGGGGTGATTCTTTGATAGACATAATATATATTTTCTAACATGAGCTTAACATCTTGCTGCAGAAGTTGCCATCGAGCAGAAAGAGGGCCTTAGAAACAGCCTTGAGGTGATGAAATCTATTGCTGATAAACATGTTGATCGCCTGAGGCCATCTACTCGGCTCTATGCATCTTTTAAAGGTAGTGATTCAAACTGCACAAGATGCATTTGAATATACATCGCCATATCTTGTGAAACACACAGGATTTAGATTAATTGTTTTCAAATTCTACCCGTGAACTTGGTTTCTGTTCGGGACTTAGGGTAGGAGTTGTGTCCCACTGATATATTGTCACAAATGTATTGTTCCATGTGGTGCACGATTGTTGTGTTCAACACTGGTGCTTTTATTTTCTATTAAATATTATTGGCTTCCTGCATCAATCGGTGCCTATCTTAACAGCTGGGGGACATTATGGTGATGATAGGGCAAGGACAGGATGCTGCAGACCGTGAGAAGGGAAAGTACACCCTCATTAGAGATCCTGAGGATTTTCAGATAGGGGCATATGACAAACCTCTTCCGTGCTTTGGATGTGGGATTGGATGGTTTTCGTGAGTATTATTTTATCTATCCCTGCTTCTAACACCACTGTCTCCAATCCTCATAGTCATCTCTTTGTTGCAGTTTCCTCTTTGGCTTTGTGTGCCCATGTATGTGGTTCTATGCAGCCTTTCTTTATTTTGGGAATTCCTACCGCAAAGATCCTAGGGAGCGAGCTGGCCTTGCTGCTGCTGCAATCGCTGTAAGTATCAGGCAAAATATTTTACTTTCATTAGTGAGTTCATGACTAGTCTGTGTCAACATATATGTGGATAGATCTTGTTTATTTTCCTTTCCCACTCCTTGGACATCAAATTGAACCACCTTCGTTTTTGCAGGCAATGGCATGTTCAACTGTATTGTTGTTGATAGTAGCTTATTGTCTTCTACGTTAGTCTGGGCATGCACTACCGATGTGCTTCAAACAAGTTATACCTGTCAGAACAAGAATTCTTCTAAGTCAAGAAATTAAACATGGTGTGTAGATATGATCAGCTTAAACACACACAGAGTTCAGAGATGGTTCCTTCACTGTCGAAGACACCGTCGGGCAAAGCATATAGATCGAAATGAACCTTTTTTTTTCACTAGTTCTGCACAATTGCACATAGCTAAGGACTTACAGTTTCTATAGATTTTTTTTGTTAAAAATGAAATGTAAATGATCTTCGAGGCTTGTTTATATGCATTACGAGTTCGCATTAAATTATCCTTCAGAGGCTATAATTTGGGGAAAAAATGACACATGGTATGGATTTTACTGTTTTGTTCCGTTCTTTTGTTGTGATGGCAATTTAAGAACACTACTGTCTTCATTTTCGGATTTCCTCGTACATGCGTGTGTTTGTATTACCTTTTTTTCTGATTCACCGAACTTGTGACTTCGAGGCATGAAGCATATACACTTTGAACCATAGTGGCTTGTGCATCCCCATCGAATCTGAATGGTAATGGAGCGACCTTGTTTCTTTAGGAAATTAGCAACCTATACACGAGTTTCAGCTCATGCGGCGCCTCCTTTTCTACCAACCTCACCCAGATGCAGTAGTGAAAAATTTAACTCTTCATATAATATTAAAAGAATGCTGCCGTACAGATACAAGGATGCAAAATTGCAAATGCTGTGCATGATTTAGAAAACTTTTCTAGGCCTCTAGATATGGCCAATATCAAGTCTGTCTGAATTCTGTAAAAAGGAGAAACAAAAACCGGCTGAACTAGATTCTCAAACACAGGGTGGGAAAATGATGCAGCCTACAAAAAAACCTAACACAACAATTTCATTCTGCCAGGATGCTCAACTTCAATCAGTAGCCACCAGACAAACATACTCGCCATCAACTTTGAACTTCGAGCTGGATTTGATCTGTCCCAATCATCAAAAAAGAAAATAAGTATATAAATATATGTATCGACTAACGATGGTCGGGTTAGGATTATGCAGCCATTCAATCTTCAACATAACTAACTATAAACGATGAGACCAGAAAATAAATGTCGACACACATTCTGGTTGGGTTACCTTGTGCTCAAGCAGATTACTGAGTTGGGTCTTGTCTTCTGTTATACCAGATTCCTGGAGAGACTTCAGCACAACCTTTTTCAGCTTCTTCAGCTTCAAAGCCCCATCATTCTGTGCCAAATATGACAATATAAAAACGAAATTTTAGTGTGAAAATGACAGGAAAATAGAAAAATTTAAACTAATGTTATGATGTTCAGGTTTTCGTTAAAAAAATGAATATAATGAGCATAATTAATCACACAGTCAAATGGGTCGCAAGAACGTAAGCAATTAAAGACATACAGATTTCAAGGCTGATTTGATCAACTTCTTCCACTTTATGTTTCTTTTAGTATCTTCTTTCATACTGCCAGGTTCTGTGGCAGTCTGATCTTGAAGCACATCAGCTTTTGCTTTCTTAACCTGAACATCTTTTTCCTCTTCTTTACTTCCTTCTACTGGAGTTTTTCCATCACCAACTTCCTTCCCAGATGCATCAAGTTTTCTCTTCTTCGATGACAACTTGCCATTTTCTGCATCTGAATTGGTATGAACATCTCCTGCTTTAGGTGTGTCTTGCCCTTTTTGCTCTTTTGCAGCTGTTTCAGGCAACTCACACTTTGTTTGACTTTCAATCGGAACAGTTGCATTTTGATTGGATTCCTCTGTCTGCTTAGGTTGTTGCTTAGCTGCATGAATAGCTCGGGCCTTTGCTCTGTGCTTCTTTCCATCAGCATGGAGAAGTAGAGCTTGCTGACTTGTGGCCTTAGTATTGCAGAGACTGTGAACCCATACATTTGCACTAAGTATCGTGACTTAGATGGGATCATGAAAAGGAAAACAACAGCGAAACTAAAAAGAAGTGGCTTATTAAAAGCTACTCCCGACTCCCCCCATGCATTCAAATACGGTTTAAACCAAAACCCTTAACAGTTAACAATTTCCAATTCTAAACAAACCTAGTGAAACAATCCAGCCTAGCCAAGCTCATGCTCTCTCCCCAGACAGACATCTTTCACCTTGTTGTTAACATGTCAATTAATCTTCACAGACCTAGCATACTTGCTGTACACAGCGAAAAAAATGTGACCCTTCAACAAATATCACTTAAGAGAACTCAATCACAGGCACCCTAATTTCCGACTTTTATACATATTTTAAACACAATAACACACACTCTTTCTCCCATCCAAACTCAACTATCTCAAGAATTACATGCCATACAAAAGAAAGAGAACAACACAAAAATGCCAGCCCCCGACATGCAGTATCAATGGCACAAATGCGATTAAAGTGATTACAGGAAGATGCAGTTCGGAAACAAAAGACAAACCTACAAAACCAAGGTGGGCGTTGAGATAATCCAACATTTATATCAACATCTGGTCCCTTCTTAGCATCCTTGTTTTGCTTTGGAGTAGCACCATTGGAAACCTTCCCCGGACCCTTTGGTCCATACTTTTCCTGAGTTTAATAAAATAAACAAGGAATCAACAAACAAATGAAATTGCAATACGAACAAAGAGATGATAGCCATCTGCGCAGACATTCAGATAACTTAAAAAAACAAAGAGAAATGTGAAACGCACCGCTTCAGTGATGCACTGAGTATGGCTCTGCACGCTTTCTTGCCCAAACATTACCCCGCAATCAATGCATGATAACTACAAAAACCCAGAAAAAACTGATGCATTTTAAGTAAAGATTATTACAAAATACATATATATTTTTGTAGAACAAAGACCTTTGTAGCAGAGCACATCCGGAAGTGATTAGGTAACTTGGGCTTTTTCAAGTTTTCACCACAATCTTCACACTGAAACCACACCATTTTCTGTTCAACAACCGAAGCAGAGGTAATTGAGTGTAATTAGGGATTTGGCGTTTGTACGATCAGGAAATTGGAGGAGATTGAGGTTGGAGGGAGGGTTTAAGACGAAACCTGTTCCTTCGTTAGGGTTTAACCTAATTTGTTTTCGGATTGAAACGTTCCCGTTTTTATCACTATCTTCTTTATTATTGGGCTTCCGGCCCATTAGATGCTGTACCTTATATATACTCCCAATCGTAAGTTCGCAACCTCGACTCTTCACTCCGGTATTCGTTTTTTGTTCCTCCGGTGGCGCAAGCATGGCCGGGAACTGCGCAGCAACATATCGTCGTCGAATTTTAAGATCAAATCAGTCCAAACTATCGCTCCAAGATCTAGAAGACGATTTGCTAGTCGAAATCCTGAGTCGAACCCCAACAGCTAGATCTGCGATTCACTGCAAATTGGTCTGCAAACGCTGGTGCTCTCTAATCTCGAGTCCCTATTTCATTAAAACCTTCATGGACATACACAATCAATATCATGATCAGGATAAACCCTTAGGTTTGCTTCTGACCCATCGCTTTCCAGCAAAGCTCCATTTTACGCTCACCAAGTTTTGTAAAAACCCTATTTTCAATTTCCGCGCTTTCAGTTTAGCTAGTTATCTTCCCGAGGGAAAAGAAGGTATTATTGTACTAGCATCTTGCAATGATTTGATCCTATGCCAGGCAGGGTTGACGTGCAACAAGTCCTACTATTTGTGCAATCCCTTTACTAAACAATGGGTTGCTCTGCCACCTCCTTCATCCGTCTATGCAAACACAGGTCAATATTCCAAATTTGGATTGATTTGTGAACGTGGGAGTGTTATTAATTCTGTTTATCGGTACAGAGTTGTGCGTTTTTATTACCAAGAGGTTAAGGAAATGGCGAAACGTTTTGCTGCGGAGACATTCTATTCCGAGACTAGAGAATGGGTTAAGTCTGAATTGTTGGGTGAAGAATTCAGATTTGCTTCTGATATTGTGGCGTATGATGGGAAATTGCATTGGGTTGGCGGGATAGGTAATTTTATTGTGAGCTATGATCCCTTCAAGACCGGGAGCAGCTGCATCTCTCTGATGCACGGCCCCAATTTCAACCTACCAAATGATTGGAAGATGCAGGTTTATAGGTTTCGTGTTGCAGAATGCAAGGGTGTTTTGCGACTCACCGGATTACGAAACAGACATTTAAGTGTGTGGGATGTGGAGGAGATGGGTGGTGGTGATGATGATAATGATTCTAGTAATGAGAGGAGATTGAGTTTGAAGCACAATGCAGATATTGCAACCATCCTCGCCCGTCAGGAAATTATCAATCACATGTATGCATGGGCAGTAGCTGTCCATCCAATGAACAAGGATGTTTTGTACTTGTATTGCCCGAAGGGTAACTTTTTCGCCGAGTACAACATGGAAAGTGGAGAGGTGAAAGTTAAAGAAGAAGGCCGGTTTAATTACTGGAAATTTCGCTCTAATTTCTACCTTGTCTACCCTCTCATGCAACCTTGGTGGCCTACACAGATTCTTAATCCTCCTCCACATTCTTCCCAATCCTAGCTAGTAAAACCACATCATGACATTTTCTTAATAAATGTAAGTAGTGAGTATTCTTTTTATTGCTTTCTTATCTGTTATGAATTCTTATTTGGGAATTGAGACATCATCATTATAAACTTTCCATTTCATTTTGATGATTTTATCGTGTGAACAAAATTAGTCATACCCGAATGAGTTTATAAATAATTGTGCGTTTGGTTGAGTCATGATTTTTTGCTCCCAATTTAAGTACAATAGCAAATGTCACTTGAGTCTTCACTCCGATGGTTGTATTTTGTTTTCGGTAATGTTAACCATGGCCACACTACAACCCAAGATACCTAACGATGAAAACCTAGATATCTAGAGATGAACATATTCCCTTATTTTTTATTTACTTTTGGGCTTTTGGCCCATTAAATGTTGCACCTTATATATATATATATATACCTATTCGCAACTTGTGTTTTTTGGCCGCAACCATGGTCGGAAAAGGCGCGAAAAGATCTGGTGGTCAAATCTCCAACCACACTGCAACAAGCTCAGACCAGTCCATCCAATCGTTCCAAGATCTGGAAGAAAATCTGTTAATCGAGATCCTGAGTCGACTCCCGACAGCCGAATCTGCGATTCGCTTCAAATTGGTCTGCAAACGCTGGTGCTCTCTAATCTCTACTCCCTATTTTGTTAAAACCTTCATAGACATACACAATCAATATCATGATTCTGATAATTATAGCGATGATGATGGTAAGTACCAGAAACCCTTCGGTTTGCTTTTGACTCATGTCCATCCTTTCCATGATATCGACCTCAATTTTACAGTCACCAAGTTTTCTAGAAACTCTAGCATCAATTTTCGCGATTTCAGTTTAGCTAGATATCTCCCTGGGAAGAAACATGGTATTCTTGTTGTAGCATCTTGCAATGACTTGATCCTATGCGTGTCAGGGATGACGCACACGAACAAGTCCTATTTCTTGTGCAATCCCTTTACTAAACAATGGGTTGCTCTGCCCTCTCCTTCCCCCGTCACTGAAAACTCTTGTCCTCTTTCCGTGTTTGGATTGGTTTGTGAACCTTATTGTGGTAGAAGTATAAACGGCGGAGGGAATGTTATTAATTCTCTCTATCGCTACAGAATTGTGCGTTTTTGTTACGGATGGGATTGTCGTCCGGGAAACCTCATTGCTGTAGAGACATACCGCTCTGAAACTGGACAATGGGTTGAATCTGATTCGTTGGGTGAAGTTAGAGAAAACAAAATGGTTTCTAATATTGTAGCTTTCAAAGGGAAATTGTGTTGGATTGGTGCAGGACGCAAGTTTGTTGTGACTTATGACCCATTTAACATGGGGCAGATCCGCCGCATCTCTCTGGTGGGCGACGCCAATTTGTACCTACCAAATGACAAAGAGGTGTTCAGGCTGCGGATTGGAGTAAGTGAGGGTGTTTTGCGGATCATAAGACTAGGAAACGACAATGAATTACGACCTTATCGTGATCTGCATTTTAGTGTGTGGGATCTGGATGGGGAGGAGGTGATGGTAGGTGGTGAGTGTAGTGATGAGAGGAGGTTGAGTTTGAAGCACGAGGTAAACGATAGAAGCCTCTTGTGTGATGACTTTGGTGAGGGAGCTGCGCACCCGACGAACAAAGATGTTGTGTACTTTTATTCGAGACGGGGTAACATTTACAACGAGTACAACATGGAAAGCAGAGAGCTCAAAGTTAGAGGTCCTTTCGATTACCGGAAACAATGCTCTGATCACCACTACAAAATATTTCCACTGGAGCTTCCTTGGTGGCCTACACCAGTTCTTGATCCTCCACCACATTGCTAGATTTCTTCTTCTTCTTTTTTCTTTTTTTTTTTCTTTTGCTTGTTTTTTCGTTAATCAACTCTAGTTGTTTACTGTCATAGATCCATGCAAATTCATCCCGTTGATTGTATCAATTCTTTTCCATAACATTTTTTTTATAAATAAAATTGAATCACTTTAATTTCTAAATTAATTGCGCCTTCTTGATTATGCTGGTCGTGAAAATATCAAACTACTAATTAATATATTCCATTAATAACCTGATGGGAGGAGGTAGGGAAATACTGGGAATTAGACGTAAAAGATCTTAAAATCATTATTTGGGTCAGGCAACGGGCCAGAAGCCCAGAAGGCCTGAAACAGTAAAACAAGATCTGGGCCTACAGAAAACGCGTAAGACGATCATTGGTTGCCATAGATAAAATAAAAGTTTGAATCTGCATTTTGCTTCAAACTCAAATCTCCTCATCACATCACAGAAGCCGATGGCGAAAACCATGGTATATATATATATATATATATATATATATCC
>NBIL01157694.1:0-18568 GCA_002752925.1 Viola pubescens var. scabriuscula | reverse complement strand
TGAAACAATATGGAATAAAATAAGATCAAAGATCATGGTGAAACGTTTTTTTACTATTTCAGAAAGTCAAGTAATTGGAAACAGAGAGAGTATTTGGTAGCAAGTCTCACTTAAATGTGTATAATGTACATGTATAGTACTCCCTCCTTCTTCTTTTAATTTACGCTTTGACTTTGGGCACGCATATTAAGAAGCGTTGATGACTCACTTTCCGAGACAATTTTGCCCCTCGGTTTTTCTTAAACGTATGTTAATCCTTAAAGTACATTCAAGAAAAACCGAGGGGCAAAATTGTCTCGGGAAGTGAGTTATCGACGTTCCTTAATATGCGTGCCCAAAGTCAAATCGTCAATTAAAAAAAGATGATGGGAGTACCAAATTGTTGTGGTTCATGAGATTAGTACACTCCTAAACTATAGATTAGTCAATAATCAAGAGGGTCCAAAACTTTATTACACGTGGAGTGCAGCAACAAGTTGGTATTGGAAAAGTGTTTCCGCCTAACCTTTTTTCTCTTCCTTTTCTAAAACTGGAATATTTTTCCTAACTTTTATTTTTTGTCTTGTGCATTTTCTTTATAAAGTGATAAGTGATAAGATTAATAATATTTTGAAATTTTGACAAAAATATCTGTCATCGCTAATTTGGAGTCTGTACACGGAATGGCGTGGGCTGTGTTGTGTTGCCATACGCCAGCAGTATGCGGTGTCGCTTTCACCGCCCAATCCACGCAAAATGCCAAAAAAAATTCGACCCAACATTTTCCTATACCAATCCCATGCCCTCCGGGGTTAATTAAATGTCGTTTTAGGATTTGCTCTTATTGTTTCGGCACATATCTTAAGGCGGTCGGAACAGTCACTATTTGAGACAATTTTGCCCCTAATTTTTTTTCGGAAGTACGTTAAAGATTAACGTACGTTCGAAAAAAAGTACAAAATTTTTTGGGGTCAAATAGTGAGTCATCCGGTTTCCTTAATATGCATTCCCTACTGAATATTGGGATGCGAGGACGACATTTAATTTGCCCCGGAAGGAGTAGTGTATTACTATATTATAAAAAAACAGCCGCGAAAAATGAATTAAAATTAATATAAAATCGACATTAAATGAGAAAAAAATTAGAGAGATAATAAGTAGTAGAACCCATGGTTTAATTAAGGTTGACCCTAATCACTGTATTCAGTCCATTTTTCTCTCAATTGATTCATGCGTAAATAAATTGAAATTGATTATCTGATATGCATGGATATATATTAAAATTGATGGTTTTTAATTTTTTTTTTTAAAACTGCATTACTTTATTTTCTTAAGATTTTAACATTTATTTATTTTTTATTTAAAAAAAAACAACATAGGTTTTACCAATATTGAAAACCATATAATGAACCTCTAGTACTTTTAAAATCGTGATCGGTTTTTAAATCGATTTATCAATTTTTTAGCAATTATGATAAAAAAAAAGAGGATACATCTATTTTAGAATCGTGTGATTGATTAGAGGTTTTAGAAGTTGGATCCGCCAGTTTAATCCTAATAACATAGGACAGTCACTCTCATTCTCATGTCTGTTGCAAAAGCAGTCCAGAGCACCCGTGTCCGGAGAAAAGAGTCCACATACACAGTAAATCCCTTCCTCTTCAAACCTTGACAATGAAAATGAAAATAAAAAGAAACAATTATTAAAGAAAGCAAAGCTCAAAGCTGGGTCTGGTCAATGTTAGTAACATTTGAACAATATTCCTAAAAGCGTGGGCCATCCACCTCGCCCTCCCCTCTTTTTTCCTTTCCTCTTTCGCTCCGACCACGTGCTACTCGCTCACAGCATTCAAAGAGCTGTGTGTGCAATGTAGAATCATCAAAGTGCCGCGTTTGACGCCCACCTTAATTAAAGTTTTCATCTTTTTTCTTCCAAAAAAAAAAACAAGACAAATTTATACGAGTAGATTAATACGAAGAGTGGTGATGAACAATTGGTTAAATTGACTGTCATCTTTAGCACTACTCGTAAAATTATTTATAAATTAAAACTAACATTTTACTACATTTCAGTGGATTGACAAAAATTTAAACGATTGTTGTGAATAATTTAATTCATGATCTATCATTTTCGAGTAAAAAATTAATTTAATTCGAAAAAAGAAATTATACTCTGAGTCTTTAAAACTGGAATATAAAATTTAAATCAAGGATGAACAGTTGGTTAATTTGGTTGATCACAGTTAATTAGAGATATTTATAGATAAAAAATGAAAAGAAAAGAAAGCAAAAAGGAGATGAAAAGAAAGGCAGTCAGTAGTCAGCGCACTGGGCAAGCTAGTCAGCAGAGGTGAGAGGAGAGGAGAGGAGAGGAGAGGAGGAAGGGGGTGAGGTAGGCAAGTAGCAACAAACACTTTGCCTTGATTGTTGTCTGTCGATTTCCTATTCATTCAACCAAGCTATCCAAAAGAATCCAAAACCCAAGTGTCCGTTCCCTCTACCGTTTCAGTTTCAGACTTTCAGTTTCGTCCCTCTCTTTACTTTCCTTTCTTTCTTGAACCCACAGCAGCACGCAAAACACGAGCAAATGCCCTGTCACATCTCCACCTGCGCCTCTCCCTCAACTCCAACTTGCGTCTCTCTCTCCCTCTCCCTCTCCAAAATCCCCAATCCCACCTTAGTACCCTAACTCCTAGGGTTTCTTTCCCATCTTTCAACAAAATCACCACAAATTCATACCAACCAACTCGTTGATCCTCATCATCCTTTCTCCAACTGAACAGTACGATCATCACGAGTACTGAATCCTAGCTTTTATGTCACAGTTTCAACACAAGGAACATGGATACAGGTCTTGCGTACAGCAGAACGGAGGAGGAGGAGGTGGAGGAGATTACGATGATGATGATGCCCAGAGGCGGCGGCCGCCCGATTTAGATGATGACGATGATGCTGCTTCTTTACATGGAGCTGCCGTGGCGCTTATGAGCATCGATCAATGTGTCATGGATGATGTTCAGCTCGTTGGAGCTCCCGCCCCACCACCACCACCACCTGATGCTCATGTTGCTGCTCCGCCGCCGCCGCCCAAAGGAGGAGGAGACGCCACCATGACTGATGTGGCGGTTAGAAATGAAGCTCAAACTGTGCAGGTCAAAAAGAGGCGAGGCCGTCCCCCGCGAATTCAAGGGAAGGCTGGGCAGCCTCCGCCACCTCCTCCTCCTCAGCGCCAGACCATGGATGAAGAGGATGTTTGCTTTATTTGCTTCGATGGTGGCAGCCTCGTGCTGTGTGATCGCCGGTGAGTCTAAATTTTCAGTTTAGTGTCGGGGAAAATTATGGGTGACACAAAATTCTCTGTGGTAGGTTAAATGTGTACTGTCCATTTCATCATTTAGCTGAGATGATGCCCATAACATTCCTGTCTGGGTTGCTGGCATGGAATGAAGGTTTTGGGTTTTATTTTGTGTTAATGTATTCCGGGCAGTTGGTGCTCATTCACTTGCTTGATTGTTTTGAGTTTTGATATCTGGCAGGGGCTGCCCAAAGGCATACCATCCAGCTTGCATTAAGAGAGATGAGGCATTCTTTCGTTCCAAGGCTAAATGGAATTGTGGTATGTTCTAGTTATTAGTTTGCTTTCTTTCTTCTGTTACATGTGTTAATTAGAAGTAGTCCGGAAACATTGGAGTAATGTCACGTGGGTGCGCGGGTTTGCTTTCATCTGTGGATGCAATATTTGTTCTATTGTGAATCTAATTATTCATGTGCATGTAACACGTAACACGTGGTTGTCGTTTATCTTTTGTTTATGCACATTGTAGCTATACAGTTAGTACACATGTCAAACATAGAAATGTAGTTGTAGTTCTACCAGAATATTGTTCAAGGAAACCGCTCATTGATTTGTGCACATTATAGTTTACACTATAATACACGTGTCAAACATAAGTGTACTCTTGCCGTTTCTTTTTTTCCCTTTTTTTTTTTTACCAAAGATGCTCTTTAAGGAATGTTAACTTATATATGTTCACATAATACACGCGCCAATTACATTCCATTTTTGGCTTGATCTTGGTTCTCCAGTGTAATCATGAATGTGATTTGTTCTCAATGAATTCCCATTTCTGTTTATTTTTGTGCCCCTAAGTTTCTGATGTTGAAGCTGTATCATTTGTCTAAACTGTCACGACCTAAACTTTCGTATATTTTCAGGGTGGCACATATGTAGCAGTTGTCAGAAGGCTTCGCACTATATGTGCTATACTTGTACTTACTCTTTGTGCAAAGGATGTACTAAAGATGCTGATTACGTGTGCGTCAGAGGGAATAAAGGTTTTTGCGGGACATGCATGAAAACTATATTGCTGATTGAAAATGTTGACACTGGAAATAAGGAAATGGTATGTCAAATTCTATGTTACGCTGGTTTTTGTTTTTTGGTCGACGATCTTTAGTAGTCATTTTTTTTGCCAAACTTATTGTACCATTCATGTGTAACCTTTGCAGGTTCAAGTGGATTTTGATGACAAAACTAGCTGGGAGTATCTCTTCAAGGTCTATTGGGTTTGTTTAAAAGAAAAGCTATCATTAACTGTAGATGAACTAACCAAAGCTAAAAATCCATGGAGGGGAGAAGAGCTACCTAAAGCTAAAAATTTCTTCAGAAATGCTGTTGCGTTGCCTCCCAGGGAGGTGTCTTCAGGTGAACTTCATCTTGGTACTGTTGAGAAAGTCTCTTGTTCTGACAACTTTTCTGGAAACCTAGAGTCCAATCAATCTAAGAGAAGGAAAATTCAGGACCAGCCAAAGTTTCCCAATGAGGGGAACACTCTGGGTTTGGACAACACTTCCATTGATGACTTTACTCCTTCGCATGTGAGGACTATGTGGGCAACAAAGGAGCTGTTGGAGTTTGTTTCTCACATGATAAATGGGGATGTGCCTTTGTTAACTCAGTTTGATGTCCAGAATCTTCTTCTAGAATACATTAAGAGAAATAATCTCCGTGATCCTCAGAAGAAATGCGAAATAGTTTGCGATTCAAGGCTTGTAAATCTGTTTGGGAAAACGCGTTTGGGTCATTTTGAAATGCTGAAGCTTCTAGAAGATCACTTTCTTGTTAAAGAAAAAACTCCAGTTAATGATTCTGTTCGTATGGGAGTTGATGTTGCTATGGACACAGGTGGAAACAACGACAGTGAACTGATGATAGGTAATGAAAGAAGGCGTAAAATACGTAAAAAGATGGATGGAAGAGGAGGACCACAAATAAACCCAAATCTTGACGATTATGCTGCGATTGATGTTCACAACATTGATTTGATATACTTAAAACGTGGTTTGATGGAGAACCTAATGGATGATGCTGAAAAATTCAATGAAAAGGTTGTTGGATCATTTGTACGAATCAAGATTCCGGGTGGTGATCAAAAGCAAGATATGCATAGGCTTGTTCAAGTTGTAGGTATTATTCATTTAACCAGCACTGCAAGTTACCTTTCTGGAGAAGCAAAACTTTGATGAGCCAAGGTTTCTCTCAACTTCCTATTGTCAAATATAGGATAAACAAAAATTATAAATTATTGCTGAACTTGTATGTAGGTGTTAGTAAGGTGGCTGAATCATATGAAGTTGGCACGAGGACAGCTGATAGCATGCTCGAAATATTAAATTTGGAGAAGAAAGAGGTCATTCCAATTGATGTGATTTCAAATCAGGAGTTCTTAGAGGTGACTACGCAACCCTAAATACTAGGTTTACTTTCTGTTTGTGGTGTTTTTAGTTGTTGCCATTTTTCTTTATTTCGTAGATGAAATATACATGTGCAGATGCATTTTCTTTTTTAATTGAGTAATAGGTTTCATGCTAGAGAAGGTAGAATGTTCTTTCCTTTTGTGTATGTATTTTATCTAATCTAACTATATGTGTATTTTAGCTGCCCTCTTTTCTGTTTACTTTCTTTCTGCTGTTCCTAAATTCAATTAGATGCTTCCCGGAGTTTCTTTGAGTAAATTTCATTACCTCCCTCATACTATGTTAACTTAGTAGATTTAGATAAAACACACGGTTAGCTTACCACCTTTCTCTTGCTTCCTCTGTGTCTATTGGTTTGGTAGTCATAAAGCACAGCAGTGGTAGGCACAGGATGAATGTGAGATGATGCAGGAAATAATAGTGGTCTCTCCAATTGATGTGGGGCAACCTAGATCCTGGGCAGGTCTGATTCTTAGGGAAATTGGTGTTTAAGGTTGAATTGGAAGGCTAGATTGTTGGAAATAGAATTAGGGATCAGTCTAGGGTTTATCTAGTGGTTTAGGAATTGATTGGTGGTTATTTGGTAGGCTGGAAGTAGGAATTTCAGGATGATGTAGTAAAAGGATATTGGAAGCAAAGATAACCCAAGCGTCACACCTAGGGTTCTTAGTTGTCACATCTAAGGGGTTGAATAGCATCATGCAATTCTCAATACTGCTAAAAGCCTTTCAACAGTAGTAATTCTGAAATCTCAAAGTCTGATTTTATTGAAAGAAATAACATGCTTATACTCAAACTAACAGAAAACTAATCCTAATTGGACTATGATTAGGACTCCTCATATAAAACTAGCAAAGACTTGTTTATGACATGGACCGTATTTAAAAGGCCTTTATTCTTCAATGACTTGCATCAGGCTAAAATACTCTAATTTCAGAATTATCAACAATGCTGGTAAGTACTGAAATACTCCTGGCTCTCAGACAAAATTAAACATAACTCAAAGTAACCTCTGAAAATAGCCTCCGCTTCAGAATTATTTGAGATGTAGAGACTCATAATCTAAAGAACTCAAAATGGATTTCTTGTCTTGCGTCACAAAGTAATCCTAGAAGTCCTGTATGTGGTTAGTGAAATTTGTGTTAGAAAGTCCACTGCAGTCCCCATATTGTATTAAGCTATTTATTTATGAGGTGTTATTATGCAAAAGTTACTTGGGATAACGAAGCACATGCATGCTACCAAGCATTTTTCTGTCTTTTCATGTATATAAAGGCCTTAACTTATTTAGTTCTTCAAAAGGAACCAAGGGTGTCATCTTCAGTCACCCATATCCATCTCTTGGATCCCTTACCTGGCTTCTGAATTTCCAGTGGGAAATGTGCTTATTTGGCATGTATCTTTTACTATGTTGGTCACTATTTACAATATGTGCTCAATGGATCAGGACAAAGCCATATAAGGTGTGGATTGAAATTTCCAACATACAGAGTTAAGGATATTAATCGTCATAGCTAACCTTGCTATATTTCGAACGAGTGTTCTTGGAGAAATTAGCTAATGCTTCTTTTGCTTTGACCCTAAAGATAAGGGGCAAGAAAAATTTATTGCCCGTCATCTGATGTAGGACATATAGGGGGTCCCTCAAAGTAGTTCTGGACAGGTCTGATTCTTAGAAGAATTAAGATGTTTAAGCTGGAAAATAGAGTTAGAATTGTGTAGGAAGGAAATGGGGACTGGAAGGGTGGTTTGGTGCTGGAAAGAAGGCTGGAGATAATAAAACGAAATTACAGAAAAGATAAAACCTTGAGGAGTCACACCTAGGGTTCTTAGGAGTCACACCTAAGGGGCTTGGATTGACTCTCAGAATTCATAATGAAAGCTAAAAAGCTTTACTAAGTTTATTTAATCATCAAAGTCTGAAAAAAAACAAAACAGGCTTGGTTATTTATAGAGACTACTAAATAACTGACTCTTAATCCTACTATAATAAGCACCTATAATATAGCCATTCCTATTTAAGAAACCCCTAATAAACTAATACTAGGAATATCAGATATAGAAAATATTAGCTAAATAATGGGCTAACCGATTCTTTAACTTAAAGACTCCTGACTTGACTTGACTTTAACTTGAATTCTTGTTCCCCGTCATCATTATTTCTCTCAGAATCCTCTGGATTTTGACTGTGTAAAAGAACATAGATTTTGCATCTAAAGCAATGTGCATTGGCCATATTTAGGTGACGTCTGCACGCTTGAAAAATGATGACAGTGGTTGAGGGAAGTGCTTTTAACTGTTATTCTGTATCATCTGTGGCTCTAGTTCATGCTTACTTTCCTTGGTTGTCTTGTAAAAGTGGGAGATACTTCTTTCTTGTATTTACATAAATGAAGAAGAATGGATTTAAGGCTGAAGGTGCATGTTTATTCCTTTTTTGGATTTGAAGCCAATGCATATAGATACAGGCATTATTAATGCCATGCTAGATTTATCATGTACACTTCTCTCTATTACATGATTAGCGAACAATTATGAAAAAAACTAGCAGTCTGGACACTCCGCTTGGTGCAAAGTTCCCTCTGGTTTTCATGTGTTGACTGTTGCAGGATGAATGCAAATGTTTACGTCAGAGTATGAAATGTGGGCTTATCAGACCATTAACGGTGGTGAGTGCTTCCATAATGTTCATTTCTCTGGTTCTCCTTAGAATTATGTGCCCTCTTGATAGCAGTCCTTTCTGTTCTTCTTTTGGTTATAGGGTGAGATTCAGGATAAAGCAATGGCTCTTAAGGCTGTCAAAGTTTCTGATGTAAGTTATTGTCCTGATAAGCTTTTCTGCATGTGAATAGCTGGAACTGCAATTCCACATGTGTCAATTGTATTTATGTGGTTCGTCCTTTCTCTTCCAGTGGCTTGAAGCAGAGGTATTGCGGCTTAATCATCTTCGTGATCGGGCTAGTGAAAAAGGTCACCGGAAGGAATATCCTTTTTCTGTCTGTTTTTTTCCCCTATTGCATGGTTGATGAATTCATTCACTAACTTGTACTATGCATATTGGAGCCTACTATCAGATGGTGAGTCCCATTACTGTTGGTCATAATCAAAGCATAGGTTGGGAGATGCATGGCTAGCCATTTTTTTTAACATCAACTTTATTATTTCTTCCTTTGAATAGTTTTTTAGTTGCTGTTTTTCTATCACAACATTCAGGGTTTGGCTTATGCTAGTTTCCCAATTACATTTGCTTGCATCACATTCCATAGCTTCTCAGCATGACAATAATTCTGCTGTTGGTTGATCTGAGGTTATAGGGGTTATATAGAGAAAAACCAAACTGCAGAGTCCCTGTTTTACTTCTTGTTTTCTTTCATTTTTTGTTGAACTTTGTCTTTTCCCTTTGAATGCTGGTTTCAATTGATTCTCTCTCTTTAAGTCCTTGGTAACGTGTTAAATAGAAAACCCAGTAGTTCTTTTAAAGTATGGTGCTGTTCCTTAACCTTGTTGCACGCATAGAGAATGTGTAGAGAAATTAGAGCTCCTGAAGTCACCCAAGGAATGCCAGCGGAGGCTTCTTGAGATTCCTGACGTACACACTGATCCATGCATGAACCCAAGCTATGAATCTGAAGAAGATGCTGGAGAATCAGAAATGAAACAAGGTCATTGGCAATGACTTGTGACCATTATTCTTGTTTAAGAGCTTTTCATCAGAAAGTGTAGTTGGTTTAAAAAAAATTTTGGGCATGTTTACAGGTGGTGCAATATCTAGAAATTCCGGTGTTGGTAGAAAGGGACTAGAAGTCAGTTCAACACTAAGTGGAGGTGATGTAGTGACTGATACAGCAAACAAGGTGCAGACGAGTTTAGCAACTAACTGCCAGCAAAATAAAGACACAAGTACAGCATTTTATGTTGACAGAAATGGTACGACCAGGTTTCATGACAGGGGTGCTACTAGTTCAGTGACTGGTGAACATCATAGTGAAGCAGTGGCAAAACTTGAATCATTCTCTGGGGTTGAATCTACAATTTTGCCATCTGTAGGAAGAGAGCCCTCGGTTAATGATACTGAGATGGACACACTATGGCACTATCGGGATCCAACTGGAAAAACTCAGGGGCCATTCTCTTTAGTGCAGCTGCGGAAATGGAGTACACTTGGGCTTTTCCCTCGTACTCTGAGAGTGTGGATGAGAAATGAGAGGCAGGATGACTCTATTCTATTGACTGATGCATTGGCTGGGAGGTTTCACAAAGATGTACCGGGTGTTACACTACTTCAGAGCAGTAATGTGCAGTGTCCTGAGGTTTTGGCTCCGTCTAATGATATGGATAAAAGGTTAGAATTTGGATTGGGTCAGAGTACCAATGAATTGCTTGTTGACAATAGAAATGCTGATCACAGCCAGAAGTTGGTGAAAAGTGATGCATCTGTTTGTTGCAATGGTAATGGTGAACTAGTAAGGAGCGATGATAGGGGCTCCCATTCTTCGAGTTGGAGTTTAACTGTTGATTCTGCCACTGATAATGAGGGGCATGCTCAAAATTCCTTACGTGGAATGGACTTGTCGGAGGGTACCAAGTCTTCACCTGATCAGCCCCAAATATATAGTTCACTTCCCTGTCCTTCAATAGCTGGGAAAATTAATGAAGCCCTGTTGCCTCAGGCAAGGGAAGGCCATGGGGATGAAAAATTGGGTTCCCAATTGAGTAATGTCACTGACAATTCAACCATGACCATTGACGGCCAAAATACTATTGCTGAAAGTGATAAAGAACGAGCTGATTATGAGAAACATTCAAACCAATCCTCTGGACAGAACTGGAGACCGCCATCTTTGAAATGTTTTTCAAGTAGATGGGATGGCAAATCCGATTTTGTTTCTTTGACAGAGTCTATTGAAACTTCAGATCAAAGGCAGGAGATTGATTTCTCTGATCTGCTTAGTCCTATACCGAAAGCAAACCATGTGGACTTTAAAGGTCAGGCTGCTGAAAACAAACAGCCTGCGTCTTCAAATGTTCCTAGCCTGCATCCAGGACCTACTTGGAGTACTGCTTCAAGATTAGTGGTTGATGAGGCACAGCTTCCGGAAGTAGTTCTGGGGTGGGGTGCTTATTCCTCTACCCCAGCTAAACCGTCTGTTGAGCATTGGGACTCCAATCTAGTGCCCGCACCTTCACTAAAACCAACTGAGGTAGCCAGTAATCATGCTGCAACTCCCCCTTCAGGAAGTCTCCAATTGATGCATTCCTCACCAGCCCACCCGATAATTGACGCTTCTAGTTGGCATCCAATCATAACAGAACCCACTGAATTTTGCTCTTTAGCTGATGAATCGGTTTCAGATCTGTTAGCTGAAGTTGAAGCAATGGAGTCTCTTGGTTTACCTTCCCCTACATCAAAAATGAGATGCGATGACTTGACACACAGTTCTGACAATGATTGCTTTAGTCCCGTTGATGGCTTTTGTCCGACACCTGATCCTGGAAAGAGTGATGCGCTCAGCTCCACTGGTGATATGCAACATATGTCGTCACAGTTGGCTCTAGTCGATGCATCTCTGCAGCTGTGTCTCATGCCTTCTCAACCCACAGTCACCAATGAGCCGCTTACGGCATCTCAAATGGCTACTCAGTTGACTCTGACCAATGAACAGTTTGTGTCTCATACACCTCAGTCATCATTAACAGATGAGCCAATTAGGTTATTACAGACTGAAGTTCTTAATTCTAGAAAGAGCTTTAGTAGTGGGCATTCTTCAAGTGCTGAATATGCCAAGCCCAGTGATGCTTCAGTTAACCAAGCAGAACCAGGGTCAGATGTCCAGCCTCATACGCCGTCCACAGTTAGCCAATGGGAATCAGGTTCTGATGTCCAACGCTCTGCACCTTCCATGCCAGATCCTAATCGTGGGGCCGTCAAGGAAAATGCAAGCATGAGCAGGAGTGGAGTAACTAATGGAAATACAAACACAGCTAGTCGAGGGGCGGTACAACACAGCAGTGCAAATTCAGCAACATCAGCAGGATACCCAGGCAGTTGGGGAAACCAACCAAGACATGGCAGCGACAGGTATTCGGGTTCGAGAGACTACAGGAATCATTTCCAGGGCAGGGATCACGGTTATAGCAGGGATAGGAACAAGCAACCATCGTCGTACGGTGTTGGCAGTGGAGGAAGTTCCTACAGACCTGCGCCCAAAGGGCCACGGGTATGTAAATTTTACGAAAGCGGATATTGCAAGAAGGGAGCAACGTGTAGTTATTGGCACCCATAGATGGCCTCCGTATTAGGTTCCGAGGTAAACATAAATTTGTATGCATTTAGTTCTGTAATCATTATTTTGTATCAGTAAGCTTTAGCATTGTCATTGTCAATGTTCTAAATTAACCTGTACAAGAATTAAAAGATGGCGGAAAAAAACATTTTGTTCGTTGGGCACATTATAGAGCTCCATTTTGGCATTTTTGACCAGACTCATTTCATTGACTCTGGAGGGTCAAAACAATGCTTTCTACCACATCGACAATAGATTGTCGCATGAATGACATCTTTGGAGTTTTCTTGAAGACAAAAGAATGCACAGTTTAATTGGTAGGAAGGAAACCAAGTTACATCAGATATTCTTGTCAATGTTCTTTTGTAAGGGTAAACGAATGAAAACTAATGAAAATTAGAAATTCATCAAGATCACACGCCTTGAGGTAAACGAAAGTATACTCAAGAAAAACCTGTTTTAAAAAGAATCAAATAAATTTATAAAATCAAGTAAATTTTCAAAGCCAATTTTCATTTTTCAGTTTGGGAAATTATCCGATACTGTTTTAATTCGGGTTTGGAGGTGTCCCAATCGAAAATTATTTCAGATTCGATTTAGTAAATCATTATAAAAAATCAATAAGCTGAATTTCTTAAATTATTTAATATATTAGATTTTTCATTATTTACCTAATAATTTTGTTTTTTTTATCATTTTTATCATTTTCAGCTTTTTTTCCTAAAAAAAACTATAATATTGCGTCTTAAATTAAATTTTAGTTAATTCGAAAAACATTAGCAATAGCATACCTACCTTTTCTTAACTTGCCCGCTTACCCGGTCGTTTCAATAATTCTCTTTTTTTTTTTTTCTCAAATAAAGAAAGAAATGCTATTTCGGCAACGGCGCCGTCCAGCTCAAGCCGTCTGACAAAACAAACAAAAACAAACTCCGTCTCCTCCGTCACTTGAGTGCCAAGACTAGAAATAGAATCACCGTTGTGTTTATGGTCGACGTCGCCTCAACAAACCGAAAATGCATTCTCCGATGAGGATAATTCTCTAGAAAGCACCTCGTTCCTCCAAAATAAAACAAGAAAATGAGTTCAACCATGTCAACTTCCACTCCCACGACGTCGTTTCTCTCGCCGACGCAGCGGTACGGAGCTGGAGCGTTATTCGCAATTGCTCTCCACCAGGCACAGATCCACCAAACCCGTCCCCTAGGCTTTCCCTCAGAGGATAACAAAACCGATGAGGAACGTATCAGCTCCGCCAGCAGCAGCAGCAGCGACTCGGTCGGCGAAGATCCTCACCTCTGGGTCCATGAAAACTCTGGCCTCCTCCGCCCCGTATTCAGGTCCGCTTTTCTAATGATTTAGTTCCATTTTCGGTAATGCTCAGCAATTAACGTCATCGGTAATCAAATTATTTGCAGATTCCTAGATATTGATTCTGCCGCCTGGACTGGATTGGAAGAAACCGCTGGCTCGTCTCCTGCGAGTCATCATATCGGCGCGGTAGGTCGTTTCTCTTGCCTAAATTATGACCGTATCGTCAGAGTTTAATTTTTGTGTCTTCATTTGCTAGTTTTTTTGTAATGTGGTGAGATGGCCGGGAAAGAAAAGTTGGAAACCGTGAAATTTAGAGTAATAGATTGAAGAAAACCAACTTATAGATTAAATTGTAATGTATTCAAAACTCAAGGAGTGTAATCTTGTAGTTTAGCATTTACCTTCTTGTAGGCTAATTTTAGTGGATGATCAGTGTATGTGCTTATTTTGCAGTTCATTTATTAATTTATGTTTTGTGCTGCTTTTTAATCTTGTTTTAGCTGTTGAGGTTGCTGGCAGAAGAAAGCAACGATGCTTCTTCAGATCAGCAAGTTTCTTTGGCAAAAGCTGTTGATGCTGTGGAACAAACTATGGGAACAAATGATCGTCAATCATCAAAGACTAAGAAGGAGAAGCAAAAGGAGTATGAAAATGAGTGTCGTGAGAAGCTATCAACTGGCGAGGTGAAATCAGGTGAAGGGGTGAAATCAAGTGGAGAGGTGGAGACTGATGCAGTTGAAAAAGTGGTGGAGAAAAATGGTGGTTTTTGTGATATTCAAGATGCAAGTAGTGGGTTTTGTGGCGAAATTAATGAGGAAAGTCTTGAAGTGGAAAGAACGCTTAATCATCATACAAAAGTGACTGTTTTGTACGATCTTCTTTCAGCTTGTTTGGCTGACTTACGTGAGCGTGATAAGAAATGCACCAGGCGAAGAAAGGGGTATGATGCTAGACATCGTGTGGCTTTGAGGTTGTTAACTACTTGGCTGAACATCAGGTGGACCGCAATGGTTTGTATAGCTACAAACTCTCACTTGTGCACGTGTGCGCGGGCCCGCTTGCCCTTGTAGTCTTGTATATGTCTGCATGTGTGTTGTTCGGCTAAGGAGGTTTTAGTGTTTGCAGGAAGCGATGGAGACCATGCTTGCTTGCTCTGCAATGGCTGTACTAAAAGAGGAAGAAGCTAAAGAAGAGGAAGGTCAATCATCAAAAAACAAGTGGGCAAAATGGAAGCGTGGTGGTATCATCGGTGCAGCTGCTGTAACTGGGGGAGCCTTACTGGCCATTACTGGTGGTATGAAACCATCACATAGATTTTTCATTTTGTAATTTTAATTTTGTTATACTTCAATCTTAAAGTAATTATGTCATATGCTATTGGGTCTGATTTTTCAGTTGACATTCAACAGGTTTAGCTGCTCCTGCAATTGCTGCAGGGTTTGGTGCTCTAGCTCCTACACTGGGCACTATTATCCCTGTGATTGGAGCTAGTGGGTTTGCAGCTGCTGCAAGTGCTGCAGGAACTGTGGCTGGTTCGGTTGCTGTTGCCGCTTCATTTGGAGGTGAATAATTGACAACATTACCTGGGATTTTTAATATAATTTCCCTCATATCTTGTTATTTCACTTTTATAATTATAATGAGCCTATGAGTGTGTTATATTTACGGCTGTGTTTCTCATATCAGTCATCTTTTCTAGTACTTTAGAAGAAGAGTGGTCGTATAATTTTTCTGAACTTTGATGACTCTATAAGTTGCTGTTCGTTGAAAATTTATTCGTCTTCCTGTTGACTTTTTTATTCAAGCCAGCTGCTGGAGCTGGACTTGCTGGGACCAAAATGGCTAGGCGAACTGGAAGTGTAGATGAATTTGAATTCATAGCTATAGGGGAAAACCATAAGCAAGGAGTAAGTTTATATGGTTCTGCTTTTCTCTCCCACTATTCATCTGCTGCATGTGTACCTTCTTTTATACTGATCATACTCATACAGCTGTGAACTTATGAAGCCAAACTTGAATTCTAAGTTTTCTTTCTTTTTCTTCCTGTCAGCGACTAGCAGTTGGGATTGTGATCGCAGGATTTGTCTTTGAGAAGGAAGATTTTGTAAGGCCTTGGGAAGGACAAATTGACAACTTGGAGAGGTAACAAACATAAAACCTCCTTATATAATGCTTTAGATCTCCTTTACATTTCCATTCTATCTGAATCCATCAGCAGAAGTTAATTCTTTTACAATTACATGGCCATGTGCACTGTTTTCTTCTTTTGGTATTTCATAGTTTCCTTATGTTTCTTCTGCCTCAGTGACTGGCCTTGCAACAAGACACTAACTAAATTTCACAAGGCTTATATCAAACACAGAATTAATTCATATCTCTTATGACTAATAAATTCTTAGGTATGCGCTGCAGTGGGAATCTAAAAATCTAATTGCAGTGAGCACTGCGATACAGGATTGGCTTACTTCAAGTAATTGGTTTGGACCTAATGGGAGCTATTTCTTTAAAACTATTTATCTGAATTGTGTTCTTTCCATTGTTAACATTGGTGACACTCGTTTCAGGTATCGCAATGGGGTTGATGAAGCAAGGTGCAATGTTGACCGTGTTAAGCTCACTCTTGCTAGCTTTGGCCTGGCCAGCAACGTTACTTGCGGCTACTGATTTTATAGATAGCAAGTGGACAATTGCTGTGGATAGGTTAGTTTTCATCGTTAATTCGCAGTTGAATTAATAGCTTAGGTTAATATTAAGATGGGGGAGAATTGCCTTCTCGCTGCTTACAAGTTTATCCTATTAATCTGCATCTTTCTCTCCCATTTTCTAGGTCGGACAAGGCAGGAAAGCTACTGGCTGAAGTGTTATTAAAAGGATTGCAAGGGAACCGGTATGAAAGTCATACTTTAACTAAAACATTCACTGTGTGATTCCTTAGTTTATTCCTTTCTCTCTTTTTGGAAAAAGAATTCCGCTAATTCATATCTTGTGCTTTTTCATGACTCTTGAAGGCCGGTGACACTTGTCGGTTACTCTCTTGGAGCACGAGTGATTTTCAAATGTCTGCAAACTTTAGCTGAGACGGAGCCTAATGGTAATGCATTTTTCTTCTGATAAGCTAATGGTAATGTATAGTAATGATTAGAGTGATAAGTTCAAGAAAGAAGAGAAAGATGAGTGTTTTAGACTGATCCTTCTTGGTGCTCTGGAATGCTGACAGCTGAAATTGTGGAAAGAGTTGTTCTTCTTGGGGCACCCATCTCTATTAAAGACCAGAACTGGGAAGCTGCAAGAAAGGTGATTGGGATCCTTCCTTTTATCTTCAGGAGGGAGATTTCTTCTACTTCTCCATTTTTTCTGTCAGTCTCATACATCTTTTAGGAAAAACCTCAGCTTCCTCTTCCTGTGTTTCCAGATGGTGTCTGGAAGATTTGTGAATGCCTACTCCTCAAGTGATTGGATGCTTGGAATTGCTTTCCGTGCAAGGTATGCTTACTGCTTCACCCCGGCAGACACCTTTAGCGGAACAAGAGTTGTTCTTGTGCTCTTTAATGTTATATAGTTTTCATTCATTCTTCTAAACCTAACAGTTAGCTTTTGTTTATAGTCTACTTACTCAAGGATTAGCAGGAATTCAACCAATTAATGCTCCGGGGATTGAAAATGTACGGTAGTTCCTTGTTTTAATTCTGTTCCTCCGGTACCACCATCAGAATCTTGTTTATGTTCAGTGGAATCTGTTGAAAATGTTGTCGATCTGTTTGAACTCTGTAGGTTGATGTGACGGATCTTATCGAGGGTCATTCTTCGTATCTATGGGCTTCGCAAAAGGTTGTGGATCAGCTCGAACTGGATGCTTATTATCCTGTTTTCAGAAGCTCCCTCCCTCGTCAGTAGAAAGTTTTTACCGAAGGTAGTGTTCTCACCAGCCAAACATTGTGTTGGCATTGGGTTGTGGAGCTCAGTTCTTCTGTTTTTTCTTTTGCATCGTCTGTATATATGACATGTATGCCTGTTCCCCTGGTGTTGTTGTACGTGTTTTCCTGAACCATACAGAATAATAAAGTTTTTAATTTTAGTTTGTATATAAACTCTATTCCTACTTAATTATTGCTGTCTTCCTTATTACAGAAGTTTATTTTAATTAAAAAAAAGCTAAGATTCCACTAATATAAATCTTTATTCACATGTGATTATAAGTGAGCCTGTAACAAAAAAAAAAATTAAAAAGAGTCGAGGAGACAAAAAAATCATAAATTGAACCGGATCGAACTGAACCATTACCAAATAATTTGGTTTGGTTCATGGATTTAAAAAATCCTAATATTTCAATTTGGTTCGATTTTTGATAGAAAATTCAAGCAGGTGCATGTCACATCTAATTACCAACAATAAGATGAAAAGTTTATTGTCTCATCCTAGTTTTAATAAAAAAATATTATATTATTAATTATTATTATAGTAATAGGGCACTAATGACTTACGTTGTCAAAATAATACTGTATATGCATTATTCAGTTAAATTATAACCTCATGTCATATGCAACTTCCGTTATTTTTCCTCACAAGTAAAGGTGAAAAAAATCAATGGTTCATCTTCATTTTGTTTATATGCTTTGTGAAATTATTTTTTAACTAGTAGTTTACTTACATTTTAGATATAACATATAATTGTAGTCAATAACTTATTTTTATTTTTAGTTGTTTATTTTTATTTTTTATTTATAGATCATGAATTTTATTAAACACTTAAAGTTTATGTTGAAAAAGAATATGTTGATAATTTACAAATTAAGAATATAACACCTAAATATCAATCAAGATCGATATTTTACTCGAGATAAATATATTTAAGGTACAAATAGCAAAAGTGAGATACTTGAATGACGCTATGAGATTGAAAACCTTGCCGTGTACCATGGTTTTAAATATCACCCATTACGTTACATAACGGCCGATATGTAACATAATTTTGACTCTCCGTTATCATTATTTGTAGCACTTAGACTCATTTGCCTACTGTGCTATCTTACGACTCAAGCCGACCTCAAACCTGAGATAGCACCTAAGTCGCGCACAATCTGATTACAGGAATTTTAACATCCAATTAAATAGACAGAAAGTAATCACATGCAATACTCTGCATAAGAACATACAAGATTACAACCACGAGTTTACCCGAGAACTTACACGCATAAGATATTTTAAATCCAACATCTCATCATCCGGTTACACAC
>NBIL01157689.1:0-10493 GCA_002752925.1 Viola pubescens var. scabriuscula | reverse complement strand
AATAATATATGAGTATGAAACTATTTGTACCCAATAATATACATCCACTTAAAATCACATACTAATCTTAATGCTCATTATAAAAGAGAATTAGAACCTTTACTTTGTAAAAAGTTAAGAATGCTCCTTGGTGGGTAAAGATTGGTGCATTTCCATATCATCACAAAAAACACACCAATACTAAAAAAGCTTGTAAAAACACGAAGTGGAAAAACAAAGCTGCAACACCATTTTCCCCCTTGTGAACAAAGCGTGAAGACCACGCTCCACCATAATCTAGACACACCACCAACAAAAATGATCTAGATTTCCAACTTGACCTGACAAACATGTTTTTGGTTTTGTCAATCACTGATTGGCGAGAAGTGAGTTTGAAGCTTTTGTGGGCCCAAAAGGACCACGACACTTGTTGGATGGGGGGGAGAGAATTTAAGTTATAATAACACTACATACAACCAACTATAGCCTCCGATTATTATCTCTATGTTTCCAATTCGATACTTATCTCTTTCGAATATACTTAAATCTTAAAGTGGGTGACTCTTTTAGTTGGTTTCCTCCATTTATTCACCAAGTTCGCACATAAGACTCAGATTAAAGGTAAGCGAATCATTTACTATTTTATCACAATCAATGTTGGTTTAGTCGAACCTTAATTAATTAATCAACACTGTACTAGTAATATTTGCTGTTGGCTAGATTTTATTGGGTCACATAATGTTGTACATTCTCATTGATTAAAATATTGTAGAATAACCTTAAAAATCTAATTAACCAAGTACATTAAGATGTTATAAATTAAAGGAATTATTGAGGATCAAGGGTTTCCATTCCTCTCCACTATAAACTTGGGTTCTTACTATTTTATTAAAAATAACCAAAAAGAAAACACTAAAGGTAGCTAGTTTTTCAATACCTAAATAGCTAAAATAGCATTAGCACATGCCATTAGTGCATGACTCGAGGCAATTAATTAAATTAAAGTTAATTAAAAAGAGGGTTAAGCATGCAGAAAGGTGCACTATAACTTTAAATTCAGTGCCTTTGTGATTAAATTAATTTCAGGAAGCATTTGTTTTATTTGTTGGGTGTTACTTTCTCCATTTTGCTTGCCAGAAATGATCGATGCAAATTATGGACCGCAAACATCCATCAATTTATATACTGTTTTGTTTTTTTTTTTTCCTATCGAGAGTCCATTTCAATTCATCAATTTATATACTTGGATTGTTATTGTTATGTATGAAAAAATTACGTCTTGAGAATGTTATATTCTTGATTTGTCAAGTCGATGCGAATTATAATATTAATCATAACCCAGTAAATTAGTTTAGAGATACTCGTAACACTACTTTTTTTATTCGAGTGGGGTGCGTCAGAAAATTAGAATGAGCGACAAAAGGAAACCCTCAAAGTTTTTTTTTTTTTTGGGTGAAAAATCTGATGATGTTAAAAAAAAGTTAAAAGATTTGTAATGGATAGAGTTGTATAATTAAGGAAATAAAATGCAGAAAAAAAGAACATAATCTTATCTTGCCGATCTCCTAACCAGCCAATTCTTGATATATGCAGTCCAAATTCTAGTTTGAATTTATCCTAAAGGTCTGTAAATCAGGGCAGAAAAGAAGATGGTGCCCATTTATTGGTTACAGTACCTTTAGCTTATTAAGGAAAAACAAAACAACAGATGCTATAATGCTGTACCCTGATCGACAAAAGTGATGGAAATGCAAATTATATTCCATCTTTTTTTGTTCTAACGTTATCCTGATGAAGTTAGAAACTTATAGAATGATAAATTATGTGCATGCACAAGCTCGGTTTGCTTCATTCTAATTTTGTAATTTATTTTTGTATAACATTATCTTTTGCGAAAGACAATTGGGATTTTAACGATCATAATTCTCGTCGTAAATGATTATATAGTTAATTATTTTTTTCGAAAGACAATCGGGATTTTAACGATCATAATTCTTGTCGTAAATGATCGATTTTTTTAAGTGCGTAAAAAGTATGTATAGTGGAACTTCTATATTTTTTTATAATTAGCAAGAATGAGATTCAAACTTTTGGATCTGATTCTCTTTTAGTATTTTTGCCACCAACAAGACAATTAATGAGCTACGTGTTTATTATATTTATAAAAAGAATTTAAAAATTTGTGAACTCTATAACTAACTAGTTTATGAATAATATTTATTTTTTTCGATCTCTTTAAATGTCCTCTCAGTCTTTTCCGAGTATTAGATTAATTTCGTTTAAGTATTAGTACTATATATATATTATACGAAAATTAATTTCTAGTTACATATATATATATATATATACTAACATTCCCTTCAATGTGCAACCTTAACTAAATTCTACTATGATATATTCTACCCTTAACTATCTAATTGACTCATCTCATTTAATTTCTTAATTAATATGAGTTTAGTTTAATTTATTTTAATGTTTAAATATAGTCGTCTAGTCAAGTCAAGGTGGGTCAAAATTGTTAAAAATAAAAAGATATATAATAGTGGAATTATATTCTGCACTACATACAATTTTCTTTTTTAATGGAAAATGAGGAGAAATGTAAAATACTAAAATCTTGGTAGAGTGGCACTTGAACTAACCGTCAATTTGCGCGCCACAGTAACCGTTAGACAGCGCCAATATTCCTTTTTGCTCTCTCTCTCTCTTCACCTTTCATTCTCATTAACTTTCTTTCTTTCTCTTAAAACCCAAACATAAACACCAAACAGATCCAATTTCCCCTTTAAAAACCCAGACAAGTTCCTCTTCTTAAACCCCTCTTTCTCCCCTCTCTTTCATCTAATTTCAAAACCTGCTCATCAAACACCCAAATTACAAAACTACCACCAAATCTGATCTTCCCCTGCTTCTTGTCTTCTAAATCTTTCTCATCTTTCCATCTTCAACTGTACTCATGGTGGAGAATGGTTTCTCTCCGGCTGGTCTCCGTGTTCTTGTGGTCGATGACGATCCTACTTGGCTCAAAATTCTTGAAAAGATGCTAAAAAAGTGCAGCTATGAAGGTGATTCCTGCTCTGCTTTTGCTCCTATTATTGGTTGCTTTTTTTCTTCTTCTTACAAAACTGATTTTTATGAACTGGGTTTTGTTTGTATGATCGATTACTTTCAATTGTTTTGTTTTTCGTGATCTGGGTTCTTTTTATGTCATAGTATTATGTGGAATTTGTCAGTGAAAAGATGTTCTTGTTGCTTCTAATTCCCATGAACTTTGTTGAGAGGGTGTATACTGAGAATTTTATAGAAACTCGACAGAAATTGCAAACACTTGATTGACGATGTTGTGGAAGCATAATTAATTTTCCTATAATTAATGTATATTTTTTGGTGAAAGTATGGAGAAGTGATGATTTTGTTTTCAATTAATAGACTATCCTATTGAGTATATGATTAGATTTCTCCTTGGGATGTTTGTTTGTTTGTTGTTCAGTCACCACATGTGGTTTAGCAAGAGATGCGCTAAGGTTGCTTCGCGAGAGGAAGGATGGATTTGATATTGTGATCAGTGATGTCTACATGCCGGACATGGATGGGTTTAAACTTCTCGAGCATGTTGGACTCGAGATGGATCTTCCTGTCATTAGTCAGTTCTTTACCATATACATATGAACTTTCATTTTTTTTCTTTCATTTAGGCTCTTGTTTCTAAGCAGTTGGGTATTTATGTTTTTCTCTACAGTGATGTCTGTCGATGGAGAAACAAGTCGCGTAATGAAGGGTGTCCAACACGGAGCTTGTGATTATCTTCTTAAGCCAATAAGAATGAAAGAACTCAGAAACATATGGCAACATGTGTTAAGGAAGAAGATACATGAGATAAGGGACATTGAAATTCTCGAAGGAGTTGAGGGTTTTCAAATGACTAGAAACGGGTCGGATTACTCCAATGATGGGTATTTCTTTGGTGGAGAAGACGTGAATTCAATGAAGAAAAGAAAGGACATTGAAAACAGGCATATCGATGACTTTGGGGAAAGTTCTTCCGCAAAGAAAGCTAGAGTGGTATGGTCGGTCGTTCTCCATCAGAAATTTGTCAAAGCCGTTAATCAAATTGGATTTGATAGTAAGTACTAGTAACTAGTCTCTATCAAATTGGAATGAGAATATTCCCCACTTATGACAATCTTCTTGCATTCTTAAACATACATTTTCATCTGACATTCAATGATTTAGGCTACGTCTTTATCTTGCTTGATGCTTGCTTCTACAGAACTATGACGTGTAATGTCTGTGTGGCAGAAGTTGGTCCAAAGAAAATTCTTGACTTGATGAACGTTCCGGGCTTGACGAGAGAAAATGTTGCTAGCCATTTGCAGGTACACAATCCTTAACTTAAATAAGTAAAACAAAAGTTGATCGATGACATTGTTGTGTCATGTGTAGGCGTATAGTTTCAAAATTTTCTAAATATAGGTTCTCATTTGCAGAAATACCGACTCTATTTGAGTAGATTGCAGAAAGAAAATGACGTTAAAATCTGTGCTGGTGGGTTGAATCATCCAGACTCACCTTCTAGAGATTCTGCTGGAAATCTTGCGATTCAGAACTCCATCAAATTGCAACACAATGATGTTCCAAATGGCAGTTATGGATTCTCTGGAGACAATAACTTGCTTATCCAGGATATGGGTCCTCAAAGTCATGAAGGTGATCAAGAGGGAATTGTATCAAAGCTCGCAACAGAACCGAAACGAGTCTTGGTTGTGGATGTTCCCAAAACTCGTAAGCCAAGAAGTCCACAAATCGAATTCGGTCCTTCGTTTAGGCCTTCAGAAGGTGAAGTGAACTTTGCAGCTTTTCATTCTACCTTCCCATCACAATACCCTTGGCATGGACTTCCTGATATTCAACTCAAGCAAGAACCCCAGTCTCATAATTTAGATGATGGGTTCAACAATTTGCCACTCTCCATTGATTATCCACGGTCAGCTCCATTCGTTAGCTCCAGACCTTCTTTACCCGAAAAGGATGAATACAAAATCAACAAGAGGAACCGTGTGAGCTCATCAACAAGTGAAGTTGGGTCTAACTTTAATGAAAACATGGCCTATATGAAAAATAAAGCTGTTGAGCTCACTTCCACCGGCACATCAAACATGGGAAAGCAAGATTTCGATCTAAGCTGCATTACAAGATCGGAATCTGCTAAAAAGAGCATCCAACCTTTTGCGAATTTGGATGAGGAATGGAAAGCTTCTTTGGTTCAGAACGATTGTTACTCGAGAAATTTCGGGTTGCAGAATATAGATTTTCAAGGCTACTTTGAACAAGGCTTCCTTGGTGATCATATTCCAAATGATGGTCTGAGGTTTGATTATGAGAATCTCTATGAACCAACTGAATATCATTCTCTTATAGACCAAAGTTTGTTTATAACATAAGACTGATCCTTAGTGCAGAAAAAGTATCATGAGCTGCAATTTATATATAGGTTACCTATTTATTGGAGCTTTCCAACTTTGTGGGTTTGTACTAGCTTGAGGTCGGCGGCTAATGACCTCCTACGATTTGCCTTCCTTAAGGTCGATTTTAGTTTTCTTTATCAGCCTGCATCTTGTGGTGCTGTTAACTAATACATCTTCTACTTATAAAAAAAAAATCTGGTCTTGAATATTGGAAAAATGTATAATGGAAGTGATGATAACCCACATGCTGCATGTTGTTTGATTGTGCTGAGATAATAAGATGTAGGGTAATAAATACTTCATGAACCACTCACTCGATTTTTTTAAATTTTTTTTTGAAAAAATATTTTTAAAACCTTTAAGAGATTGAAATAGTTTTGAATCTAAACAAATCGAAAGGTGGAAGGAAGAGATAATTGGCATCTCCCGAGAATTGAAAATCTAGGATTTCTGGTAGTTAACAGATTGGATTGTTTTGAATCTAAACAAATCGAAAGGTGAGGTTTCCGGCGATGGTTAAAGCGGTGGAGAGTCCAGACATTCCAGTCGGAGAAGAGGCAAAGACGACTGAAGATGATTCTGTCGCCGAGACTAAGCCTTCTTCTTGCTCGACCCAAGGTTTATGCAAGGATTGCTATCCCACTTACTGTAGCGATGACGAATTCCTCCCAAACGAGAAGCAAAGGGCACAATTAAGACTCCATAAAAAGGAACTGGAGGAGTCCGGTGTACGTAATTTTGTGTCCTGCCCTCTTTTCTTTTTTTGTGTTCATCTGCCTCAGTCTTTTTTTGTCCAATTGACGTGCGCAAAGACTTCCGCTACCTGTTGAACAGAGTGAATAACTGCGCTAAAGTTGCTACAAAGTATTACAACAAAATGCAGGTAGGTTTACAACAAAATGCGGGCGGACCTATGGTTTCGTTCTTAGTATGTGCGTGTCTAGGTCATGTTATTACTAACGTTATTGTAATGACGATGCTGATGGGGTTATGAGATCTTGAACTATAGCTATTATGACGTCTGTTTGTCTGTGTCCAACTCTGCTGGTAGGTTTATCTATTGAGTATTGAAGGATGTTATGACATTTTCTAAATTCTACATGGGAGCTTATCTTATTAACATTTTCATATATGGATGTCCTGATGAGAGAAGAGTAGGATGGTAATTGGTAAATGAAGCAGGGCTGAGCCTGAGTAGCTGTATGAGAATGGTGGTGGATTATGCAAGTACATTCTATTAGACGAAACCCAAGTGAAATTATAACTATTGTTGATGTGCAGCCCTCAACATAGACACAGATTCGCAGATTATACCTTGCAATCTGAATTTCTTACACATGATTCTATTATTTTGCTTTGTTCTACGTGCTGTGCAAACTACAAAGGTAAAATTATCAAAATCGGATTCTCATGAAGCCTGGTTTGGTAGCTCACTACTGGATGTTCGGTGAAGCATTCTCGTGCGCTTTCTTCTTTGGTAGGAATGTAACAGAACGAGCTGCGATTTGGTTTCCTTTCCGTCCAACAGGTTTGGAACTGACTGAAGGCCTCTGAGGAGTTTCATGCACAACGCCAGGCACTGGCTTCCTTCCAAGTTTTGGGGGACCGAGGTCGCGTCAAGGGTTTCTTGGTGATCATGTTCCAAATTATGGTCTGAGGTTTGATTTTGAGTATCTTTAAGAACAACCTGTTTTATCCACCAATGCCAAGAATTTAAGTCTGTGAGTGAATTCAGGAGGTGATTAAAAAAAAAATCAAATTTACAATAAGAGAGCTAGCAGAATGAAATTATCTGCATGAGTGTTAGCTAATTGAATAGGCAAATAATAATAAGTCTTTCATATTATTATTTATTTTTCTCTTCAGACTTACAAAATTCTAACATTTCTAATAATTATCAATCGGGAAAAGTAAGAATTTGTTTTTTTTTCAATGGAAAATGACTGTTAGACTCTTTCCTCTAATTTCACAATTACCACTAAAACTGATTTATATGAACTGGGTTTTGTTTATGTGATCGATTAGTTTCAGTTGTTTATTTCTGATCTGGGTTCTTTTTTATCTTCTTTTGTATAAAAAAAAATGGTTGACAAGCATAGATAATTTTGCTAGACTAATTGTATAAGCAAGTTTGGAACATTATTGCGTTGTATTAAGAAAGTCATGAAAGTGATGAGGAGGGAATTGTTTCCGAAACTCGTAAGCCAACCTTTTGCGAACTTTAGGTATCTAAATCAACTGAAAATCCAAAAGTAACGACCCTGTTTTAACATCATTCTACTTGACAGTCGGAAAACCAAAGCTTAATTTTTATGAATCCACGTTAAAGGCCTCACGAGATGCGCGATTGTATTATAAATAGTTATTTCACAAATTGAATTTATAATTATTAAGTGACTTTCTAGCTTGCAAGCCACCACAAAAGTTTTACCACATACTTTTTAAGTATATATATAGATTAGATTACCTATGAATTGAATTTAGAAATATTAACAAAATATTTCTAATAATCTATAAAATACTTATGCTTAACTAAATACATGTTTGCAAAATAAAATAAATAATTAAAAATTAAATTTAAGAAAGTACGAGACTAACCTTGGTTCTTGTGAAGTATACACCATCTTAAAAAAAAAAGTATAACAAATTGAAGATTTGTGAACATTTTATACAGAGGATCGTGTTAGAGTAACTTTTTAAATTGTCTTTTCAAATTCCACCACTAGCATTTTAAAAATCGTATTTATATAATTAATTATACAAATTAAATAGAGTAACCAAAATATTTTTTAAGTTATGAAAGAATTTTATTTATTTTTATTGTTACGTCTTAAATTCTAAGATATCAAAGTAACGACACATGACATCATGAAAATATTAAAAGATCCTATGTTGCTTCCTCTCAAGCCACCAAGATAGTTTCACCGCGTAGTTTTTATATTTATATAGAAAGATAGATTACAAGTATATATGTGGACCTACAAGAACATGTATTAAGAAAGATGCATAAGGTAAAAGACAGATGTCGATCCATCTCTAAATAAATTAGATCTGCAACATGTGGGATAAAAGTATATCCAGACTCACTGTATCATAAGATTCTATATTAGTTCTTGGTAAAACATTGAGAAAGCATACTAATGTGCAATATACTTCAAGAGTATACAAAACCCCCAAAACATCTATGGAATATACTACCGCAAATTCGACATGGTGGCAAAAAGTAAGGAGATATAGACATCAAATCATCCATAGGCTATCTAGATGATGGGATATCCTGCAACTAAGAACAGAGTTTTGCCATGATTACTGGACTTCCTAACAAACTTCCAGCAGCCTCCTTCTTTCCATTTGAATCCCTTGTTGTTGCGGATCCTCCAAAAGTTAGTTCCATCCTTCTCTCTACCATACCCGAAAATCAAGACTGCATGTTTCGTTTCGCAGATTCAAGCTCTAGGAGCAGGCCCTCGGTAGACACTTTCCTAACAAACAAAAACCATACATGATATTAGTAATGTATGGATTGCATTATCTTATAACTTAATCCTACGTATAACATGCTTACCTTAATCCTACGAGATTGGAACTCCCCCACAAGTATCAAGTATCAAGTATAGCAACAAAATGTTGATTTGCTGCAACCTTTAGAAGTGTTTCTTCATTTACTTTGTCAACAATCTTCCCTTCTTCTTCATCTAGACTCCCCCATTATCTTATAACTTGTGATACAGACAATAGCTTTATCCTGCAAAAGCAAAAGAGAAAATTAAGCATTTGCTATCACTTTTTTTTAAAACATATTATGCAATAAAAAGAAATACGTGCAATGACTTTTTGCAAACAGTTGTTAATCTTCAATTGGAAACTACGTGGGCAGTCTGCAACTGAACAAATGTCATATCTCTGTATTCAACGAAATACCCTATCAAGGCTTGTGATTGTTCCCGAACCTCCTAAGGGTGGGATACAGTTGATCAACTGTTGGGTGGACAATTCATAGTTATCATCATTTTTTATGTTCTGCGCAGCTTCCACCGAAAGTGAGGACGCAAACGCCCAATAAGAATCTTCAATTTCAAATGATAAAAAAAAAACATTAAGCTTTAAATGAACTTTATAATAAGTAAATATTTATCAAGTGTCCCTTGATCTATTAATGCATATATTTTTATGACGATGTTGATGGGGTTATGAGATCTTGATGGACCTATGGTTTCGTTCTAGGTCATGTTATTACGATCATTATTGTAATGATGGTGATGGGGTTATGAGATCTTGAACTATAGCTAGTATGATGTCTGTCTGTCTATGTCCAACTCTGGTAGGTTAATTCTTTTTTCTTTTTTTTTATCTTGATGAGATAATTCTGTCCTATGCCCAGGGACAGATCCAAGATTTGTATTCAGAGGGTGCGGGCTGCTCTCGATTTTTTTTTGAGTATTTTAAAGGGAAGACAAGCGAGCCGAACGAAAAATTGAAAAAAATACTTAAGAGTATTTGTATCCGTCAGTAAATAATAAATATTTAGATAAGTTTTACAAAGATAAATAAGAAAACAATATAGAAAAAAATTAAGGTTAGGGATATCAATTTTGAGATTTCGGGTAGCTGGGTAGGTTACTTAGGTTAGGTTGGGTTTAAAATTTAGGCTGGCTTAGGCTGGGTTTAGTGGGATAAATGGGTAGGAAAAATAGTAGTAATTTTTTTTTTTTTTGATTGCGCCCACCCTAGCCCCTCGCTAGATCCGTCCCTGCCATTTCATTTTATTTATGCTGGATTTGATCTTGTGTTATCTTACAACTCTTTTATTATCTGTAGGAATCACTCGTCTCCTGGGAAATTGTTGCTTAATATCATCGAGGATTGGGCTTGCGGACGGACCTATGGTTTCGTTCTTAGTATGTGCGTGTCCAGGTCATGTTATTACTATCGTTATTGTAATGACGATGCTGATGGAGTTATAAGATCTTAAACTATAGCTATTATGATGTCTGTTTGTCTGTGTCCAACTCTGCTGGTAGGTTTATCTATTGAGTATTGAAGGATGTT
>NBIL01157686.1:0-19713 GCA_002752925.1 Viola pubescens var. scabriuscula | reverse complement strand
GAGCCTATTTGAAAAAAGAGTTTTGTTAGGGTTGGATTTCATAATAAGGTAAAAAGTCGGGTTTAATATAACTTTTTCTCTTTTTTTTTTAACTTTAAGAGAATTACTTTTTGCATGGTTAATGTTTTTAGTTTTCTGTTTTCTTCCCTCTTTCCATCTCTAAAATTTAGATTATTCAATCATAACAGTACAAAAGGAAACTTATTACTAGAAAGTCGAATGGTATGCATTGTGATTCATTCTCCACCATACCTACAAACAAACAAGTCGTACTCACTTGATTAACGTACTGTTTTTAGTACAAAATAAGGCTAATCAAATACTATTAAGTTTTCTTGGTTCTTCTTATGGGTTAGGTATTGCAACTAGTAATTTGTGTCTTTTTGTTCTAGTAATTAACATTTGTTAGAGACAAATCAATTAAATAAAATAATTATTTATTTTTGGTAAAAAATAATTACTATGATTTGAGTGATATTAGAACATAAGAACAAAATAAAATCAAAAGTTTATATATATATAATTTTTTTTATATAACCTGCAAGACACATGTCGTGTTTCTATTGGTCGGGCATCGGTACTAAAAAATATACTTAGGCACCGTAGAATCACCCGATGGTAAGTGGTAACTTTGAAAGACAAGGTAAAGAATGGTGGCACGTTTGAGGGAAAAAACCTATGTTCTCATGACCGGACCGGATTGGCCGATCGGACCTCTAAAACTTCTGATTGGTTAGTTGGTCGGTCCTAAAAGGAACAGAAAACTCTTTCAAAGAACCGGTGAACCGGTCATAGTTTTAGAGGTTCTGGAGGTTCATTACATGACCTTCAATGTTCGCTAAAACTTCATTTCACGTCTTCTTTTCTAAATAAAAATAAAAATAAAAAACGTTAAAATCTTGAGGAAATATAGTAACGTAGTCAACAATCACTCCCTCTCTTACTCACCAATTACTAGGTATAAATTTATTTACTTAATAATTTAATTAGTTTTGATTTAATTATACAGATAAATATTTCATGTGAGCGCCAAATAAAAAAATACAATTTAGAGTTTTGTGAAAAAAAAATATACTACAAACATATATATAACTACATATGTCGAACCTCGGTCGGACCTTAATTAAATCTCAAAATTTTAAATATCTACCCCTTCTGGTTCGATCTCCTAGTCCGGTGACGAAAACATAAGAAAAAACACACTATCTGGTGGTATGCTTGAAAGAGTGAAAAGTTTAGTGGTAAAAAGTAAAAACAAAACGAGAACTTTTCCCTCTTTTTTTTATTAAAATTAAATTGAAAACAAAACTAGCCGTTTGTATGCACTCACTCACACTCTAGAGATAGATATGACCGTTGGTGGCACACCCAAACACAAAAAAGAAGAAGAAGATCCGTTAACAAAGCCAAAAGTCTTTCAGTTTTGACTTCCAAGACAAAACATCCAAAATACAAAACCTAAAAGCGGTAAAGTAGTAATCTTTCATCTTTACATTCAAAGAGAATTAAAAAGCATGATGGATGGATGCGCAAACATAAATGAAAGAGATATGTAACTGACCCCATTTAAAAAAAATTCTCTGATGGTTGATCGGTCTTATTTAGTTGGAGGAATTGGAAGAACAGAGTGAGTGTGGTTCTGGTTTTATAGATCCTCTTGGGTTTTTCTTCATTTGCGCTTGTGCTTTTGGTGTTTACAATCATGGTTGCAAGAACGCCACCAAAGCTGCAGAGGAGAATGGTGGCTCCTCTCAATCCTGTTCTACTTAGAGAAACTTTAAAAAAGGTAAATTTTCTTTAGTTTGGTTCTTTAGAAATGAAGAAAGTATTCAAATCTGGGTCATTTTCTTGATTGGTTTGATGGGTTTGGCTTATATTTTGTGAATTTTGCGAAGGTGGATAAATGCATGGCTAGATTGCAAGAGCTGCAATACACTGTAACTGGAGGGAGCAAGGTCATTTCTGGAGTCAATTTGAGTCCAAGAAGTACCAGAGGTTATCTAAGAACTAGTCTTAGGTGCAAGCAAGAATCTTTAAGGTAAATTATTGACTTCTTAGCACAGAAATTGAGCTTATGGGTTGTGTTGTTTTTCATTTTTTATTATGGCACTGCACTTATTTGTTTTTGTTTTTTGATTCTGTAGGCTAAAGACTGCTGCTTCAAAGATCTCTCCGGTGGGGAAGTTACCAGCTACTGCAATAGGTCTGTCTTTGTACTTCATTGGATTCCACCAGTTTTCTTGATTTGCTGAATTTTAAGTTTTGGTACTAATTGGAGTTGCATTCTATGATGAGAAAAGAAAAATTGAAAGAAACTTGTTCGAATGTGGCTATGTTCAAATGCATTTCTCTCTGTTTTTCACTATTTGATCATTTACTGCACCAATTCTTATCGAACAATCGAATGGTTATGCAGTGGAATGGCGGAGAGTGTCGCTGCCAGCAATGCTGGTTGGTGAAACTGTGGGAGAGATTCTACAAGCTAGTCAATTTGCTAGAGATATTGTTGCTGCTGCTGTTACTATCACAACCAAGACATGTAATAACACTGAAGACCCCAAAACTCCAATGTCTCAGCAGAGGAAACAGAGGCCACATCCTGAGAACACTGAACTCAAGTCCAAAAGAAAGAAGGAGAAGCAAATTAAGCTTCAATCGATTCGAACGGAACCCAATTCTCCTCGTCTCCAACGAGCTCGATCACGAATCAACTTCAAGGTTTCACCTCCGAAGAAGAGAGGAGGAGAAGTAGAGAAAGAAAGTAGTAGTAGTACAAGATATTTGGCAAATCGGGTCTCTCCTAGGAATAGGCCATGGGCTAAAAAGACTGTTCTGTTTCCAAACCCTTTGTTTCTTTCTGCAGACAACACAACACAGCAGCCGAAGTTTTACAGGACAAATTCTCCGATAATTGCCAGAACAAAAAAGCAGACCACGCCACATAAATTTTTGATCAAATCCCCTCCATCTGTTTCAAAGTTTCAAGTGAAGATCAAGAACCCGCCTGTTGTTTCTATCTCACCTACTAGACAAACAAATTTGAGCAAGAAGTCGCCATCTAAGATGTCAACCGCTGCAAAACTGCGTAGATCGTTTTCCCCTTCAAGGTTAGCAAACAGATTGGTTTCTCCATTGAAGAGTAGAAAGAGTGTACAGAAAAATGATGGTGGTGGGCTGGTGAGTGGACTGAAACAACGTCCAAATGCAACACTTGTAAGACGATTCTCACTGGGGAGAATTTGAGTGATGCAGGGTAGAGAAGCTATATCTTCGATTGGTTTCATCAAATTTCCTTGAGATTGGGGGATTCAGTTTTTTCAGATAATTTGATCAATGTTCATAGTTGATTCTTTCATTATTTCCTCAGTGGTGTGAATGTTTTAGATACTCTTTTCATCAATGCCCGTTGTTGATTCTTTCATTATTTCTGTACAAGGTTGTGGTTCTTCCAATCGTAATTTTCTTTTTTGTTCGAGCCAATCAATCATATTTCTTTGCTTAAACTTTTGTAAGATTCAACAATGCTCAACACTCGTGCTCGAACTTGTATTTCCCAAGAAAGAGCTGAATTCTGTTTTCTAATATCAGTAAAGGAATTCCAGAAAAGAAGAATATAATACCCTTCTATTCCTCAATGGATTATCTATAACTACATTATACGCGCTGCCAATGTATTCCTCAGGCGGCGGAGTTTTATACCTCACGGTACTATTGGAAGGATTAGACAGGTCGAGTGCACCATTCACTGCACGACAGCGCTACATGAACCCTGCATCACTGGCTTTGACTTCTCCACCATCTTTACTTTTCCCATGTCAGCAAATAGCGCCATAGGAAGAGCAGAATCACTTAAGGGACAACCTTCAGGGCACCACTGTATCTGCAGTGAAACAAGGAAAACATATCATTACAGAACATCGAGCGAGACCTTAATTATACAACTGGACTATCACTTACTGTTGGTTCCCAACAAAGACTATTAGCCTGATCTCCCTCGAGAATATTGTGTGCAGCAGTCGTGGCATTTGCTTCAGATATTCGAGCTTCTCCATAGCATTCGTTGCCTCAAATGATACAGTACCTCTGTCCCTCAGGCTCAAAACCAAATGACAGAATGCACTCCAATACTCTTTTCGTGTGAGAAGTTCCGTGTGTTGAATATGAGTGCCCCAGGGCAAAACCCCGTATCAACTCCATCCGAGCCATCAAAAGTGCAAGCGCAATAGTCATTCTGAGGATGACACCAGATTCTGTAATTTTTTACACCCTTTAGAGTCCTTTTGGTAACATGTCCAAGAGATGGGTCAAAAAAAAGTGCGCTGGGTCTTTGAAATATTTTGACATTTTAGGCTTCTTTAATGTCTTATGCTATAACACTTCTTTCATTGTTCATTTCCATCCATCCTTTTGATAGTTTGCCTTAACTTCTTGTGTGTAACCTCTTGGGCTTGGCCCTAATGATTCTTTCATAATTTCATTGTTCATTTCCATCCATCCTTTTGATGGTTTGCCCTGATAATTTATTAACAAGGAAATCAAGAAAGCAAAAAGAAATATTATGGCATAAAAAAGAAGATATATATGATCATTGTACATGCATGCACTTGTTACAAACTTGAGAGAAGTGTGTACCGTACTCCCACAAAACTGAAAAAGAAAAAGAAAACAAGAACTTCACAGCACTCATGCATTCATTTGCTAGTAGGAGATGCGAATCTTGTCCGCTCCTTCTGCCGACCTGAAGCTCGATCCTTCGGTGACGAGGTTTTACCTCCAGTGCTTACTTGCCGCATCAGCTCTGCAAACGGCAAATCTCAGAATTATGCTATAATCGCAAATTTCGCTAACGAGATAAACTAAAATCATGATTAGAGTGTGCATCTTGCACATAACTTCACAGAATCACCTAGCTGATTTAGCTAATTTACATACATTCTCATGCCTGAGACCTGTAACTCTCACTAAACTAATCCATCAGCATTTCAGTTGAAATGCAAGGAAAGTCATAGTTTGCAACTATAGCAATTAGCACAGAGTGTTTCCCCAGACAGCATGGCAAGGATTGTTCACCAAAAATAGGATGCATTGAAGTTGATAACACATGTGGAAAAGAAGCAGTAGGCCATCAGATAATTTGGAAGTAAAGCAAGAAAAATACCCCTTTTTCTCTCGAGCTCTTGGTCAAGCTCTTCTTTCCATTTCCTTTGTCTTTCTGAGAAGCTTATACTGAGACCAGCAAACTGTCCTACTTTAGATATTACTCCACAATCATGAAATATCAGGATGCAAGCCAAGTGTTTAAGACTAACCTTGAGCCACTTGTTTCAGGCTGATCATCAACTACAAGTCCTTTTCGATCGTTACACTGAGGGGATGAATTGTCCTCTGGAGTTTGGTCATTTGCAGAGCCAACATATGATGTACGTCTGCTATTACTTCCAGGGGTACCAGTACTAACAGCATCGGTTGCTGCCGGCGGGGTTCCAACAAGGTTTCGACTGGGTGACTTACTTTTAGGAGGTAATTTCAAGTGTTTAGGAGGAGTTTCTTCTTGCAAAGTCTCGCCAAAGCTTGGGGAACAAGCTACATTCATAGTGTTGTAGAACTCTTCATATAAGGGTGTTTGCAGCTTCTTCAGTTCTAAAGTCTGCAGCATCAATTGTGAGATCAGTGCCACAATAAGTTGAGGTAAATGCAGATTAAAGCATTCATGAAAAAACATTCGGTGTTAACATTGGACCGCACCTTCTCATCCAGAAAAGCTTTAATTTTTGACTCAGTAAGTACATCATCATCCTCAGAAAGTGATGCCCCACAAGAAAATGAAGCATTGCTGTCACCTTGAACAAGTCGATCAGTGTCTGATTTCATTTCCGTACTTGGTTGTTCCAGCTCTGGACTCTCATCAAGTTTGCACCTCAAATCTCCCAAGGGCTCATTTTCAGGATCATAACTCTAATTAAATAATAATCAATAATATTATACTGAAGCCATAGACGATGGAAGACAATACAAGAAAGAGAAAGGCATGAAGTAGTGGCTACCTTGTCCAAGTCAGTAGAAGACAAAACAGGGCTGAGCTTCACTTCCGTTGTAGAAAAATCATCTTTGTCAATCTGACACATGTCCTCTTCAGTGACGCTTGCTCCCCACATATCTTTCCTTTCAGTGAAATTCATGGGGTCAACCGAGCAGCTCAGGCTACCCAAATTGCAGATGTCTGTTGTGCTAGAACCCAAAGGCATATTGCTGGCAGCAAAGTTTTCACTATTTAAGGGAAAATCTACATGTACTGGTCATGCATTTTATTATTTCAGGATTTAGAATAGTACTCACAAAGTGTCAGGATTAGGTGGAGGTGACTGCAGAGAAATTTCAGAATGTTCCTGAGGTAATTAAAAACTCTTTCACTACCAACAGTTATTATTCAAAAAAAGCAAACTCCACACAGTGCAGAATCTAGCTAACTAACCATGATTGGAGAAGGAATCATTAGATCGGATATGCCAAGCTCCCCAGTAACGAACGGATGCTGTATTTAATTGACAATTTAGGGTTAACAGAAGTGCTAAAGCCTGCAATGGCTAAAAATTAAGAACATCAAAATCACATTATGATCACCTGCAGCAGTTTAGATGCATCTGGCCGCATGATTGGTTCCCTGTCAATTGAAATTACACATGGCATAAGTTCAGAGAAGAGAAGAATATTTGGCGAGTATTACTGCTTGCATCTGAGGTGTTGAACATGAAACTTGCATTTAGGAACAACATCCCCAAACAATAACCTAGTTACCTGACAATTGGGTTAAATCTACCTGGAATTAAGGTTACTTTAGTTGATACTTATCAAAGCTTATGATTCAACATTTTACTAGGACTAAGAGTACCACAAATATGTTTTATAGTTTCATGATACAATCAGATTAATTAATTGTCCATTGCAACTGGCAACAAGACCGTTTCACCATCTAAGCTGGAGCCCCAGCGACCTACTATTTGTAGTTTTCATAATGACATTAATCAACCAGAAGAGTGGGGAGGAAAGCAGTGGAACCAGTACTTTTGCAAACACTTGAGCAAAAAGTCTTTTGCTCCAGAAGAGAGATGCTCAGGGATTTCCGGATGAGACTTTGTTGATCCTATGTGGAAAAGGGCAGCAACCTAAAAGAAACATGGTTGGCCATTACAGAGTACTCCATAAAAGAGGAAAGAATAAGGAATATCAAGCCTGAAGACTGAGTACCTCTTGGTACTGCTGACTCCAAGGAGGCTTTCCCGTTGCCATCTCAATGACTGTGCATCCAACACTCCATATATCAGCAGAGCTAGGGGATGGTTACTTAATAAATCAGTACCATTCAATTTGTTGAACTAAACAACGAATATTAGAGATATGAAAGATCTAATATAAAAGCCAGGGAATGGTCACTTAATATATCAGTACCATTCAATTTGTTAAACTAAACAATGAAGATTAGAGATATGAAAGATCTAATCTAAGTGATAACATGTTCTCAGCATGCACGATCTAATCTGAATAATAATATGTTCTTAGCACTCCTTTTTCTTTTACGTAGAAATTTCGGAGGACATTAAGTTTCCTTACAAGCTGTGTCCAGTCTGTAGAATGACTTCAGGGGCCATCCAATATGGAGTTCCCTTCATCGATTTGGCCCCTGAAATAGTAGCCTGTGGTGACAAAGATCTCAATTAGAGGGATCTACATAGAAGTGATTATCTTTGTATGTGAAACACCAGAAAGAAGATTTGTTCAGAAAATAGAGAAGGCAGGTGTATACCAGCTCGGCAACCTGCTTTGATGCTCCAAAGTCTGCGAGTTTAATGCATCCTTTGTTATCAACTAGAATATTTGCCCCCTGAAAGAAGACAAAGCCATATGCTCATAAGATAAAAAATGAAAGCATAAAATCTTCTTCTTACAAGGTATCAATGGATGAATACAGAAGTTACCTTAATGTCCCTGTGCATAATGCCATTTTTGTGTAAATACTCTAACCCCATCAACAACTGCTTTGTGTATGCTCTTATAACCTGTTTTAAAGTTCACACAGAAAATATTAAGCATTAAGTCACCTGATACAGGAAAGTTCAGCGGGAAATGACTTACAGCCTCAGGGAAGGATCCAAATTTCCCCAAAAGTGACGATATTGATCCACCAGGGACAAATTCAAGCAGAATATTCAAGGTTTCCTCCTCCCTAACTGTCCCCAAATATCTCTAAATAAGAGAAACAACATGTGGTGAGAGAAGTGTTGGTTTGATAACTCGAGTTATAAACAAAATATCGTTTATCCTTACTTACAACAATATTGGGATGAGAGAGATTCTTCAGCAGCTTCACCTCTTCCTCAAGCTCTTTAATGTGAGCCTACTTATTACAATAATAGAAACAAAAATATGAACTCAGCCCACATTTCTTTGGGAGCAAATATCAGAAAAGAAAACCTACCATAACAAACACCATACATCTAAATCCTCAAATGGTTTTAAACCATTTAAATTCCATGCTTCAACAGTTGATTTTTAGGTTGATTACCACTCGATCAATTAACTTAGAAAGTTAGAATGTCAATTTGTGTTATTTTTTGACCAAATCCCTTGAGAGATGCAACTGGGCTAAATTCACCATCCAAAATGAGCAAAATACAATCAATTGCTGCAAATTCATACCTGAGCTCTCTCCCTTGAAGCACCATTAGCAGCAATCGAAACCTAAAATGGGGCAAACAAAAGCAAATTGAAGTCAAATACAAAAACCCTAAGACCACAAACATTCAGCAACTAGAACACCCACAAAGCATAAACGGGGGAAATAAGTCTAAAAAGACATTCTCCAATAATTCCCATGCTAAATTCCAATATTTAGCATGGAAAATTCATAGTGGAGTAAGTCCGGAAGTACAGCCAATAGAAATCACTTTAATACCATTTCAAAAACCCATTTCAGCAATAAACCCAAAACCCACAACTATCGAAAATCATACTCAAAACCAGTAACCCAATATAGGAATCACATTCCAACACCAAATGAAAAGCAAAAGCACACGTAGAATTATCAATCACGCAGGGAAAAGAATACCTGCTTGACTGCTAATAGCTCTCCGGAGTCAAGATTCATGCCCATATAAACATGCCCAAAAGCGCCACAGCCAATCAATTCCCCTTTCCGGTATCGGATCGGAGGGGGCATTGGAAGTTTAGGAGAAGCGGAAGAGATAGCCTTCGTGAAAATCTTGGATTTCACGCACGAATTGAACTTGTCAAGCAAGACTGCTCCGCTTAACGGGCTGTGGTTGCTTGCTTCTTGATCGTCTTCTTGCGATGGACGGAATACTATTGATCGCCTAACCGATCCAAAGAAGTCCTGCATCATGAAACTTCAAAGAGGAGTGAGAGCGGGATTGATGGGGTTTTTCGTTTTTCGAGTTTTGGTCGGCTAAAAGGGGGAGAGAGAGCGAGGAGGGAAAAGTTGGTAGTGGTTTGCTTTTTAAATATTTAGGAAATTACAATAAGCAAAATAAAATAAAATTGTGTAATTAAAAAAAATACAAACAAAATACAAATACATTAATTTCAATTTTTATACCATAAAAAATAATTTAAAATTTTATTTTTTCACTCTTATAATTATTGATCTAATAGAAAAATATGTTGAAAGATGCATGTTTTGTTTGTAGAAAAATGATAAACAAAAATATTTTTTCTCCATAAAAAAATTGAGTTGTTTTAAGATTTATTCTTTTTTTTAAATGAAAATAACTCGAGAGACTAACGGAAATAGAATATACAATACCCTATAACTCGAGAGACTAACGGAAATAGAATAATGAGAAAACCAATATCCTAGATTTCCTGGAACACAATTATAGACTAAATTTGAGAATCAAAAGAGAAAACATGAAATGAAATAAAAAAATCAATAACAAAAATTGTATGGCTATAAACGTTGAATTAATAAAACACATTAAAAAGATTGCATCTAGAGGGATGTCAAGATATGACCACACATGAAGCTTCTTTCTTCAATCCAAACGATTTAGGAGGGGAAATTTCGTGATGAGTACTCTCTCCGTCTTTTAATAACTGTCATTTTTTTATGAATTCTTTGGTCTTTAATATTTATCATTTTATTTTTTTCGAAGCATATATTTTGTGCAAATGATAAAAAAAAATTATGCATCAACCCAATTTGATGATGGTGTGGTAATTTGAATGAAAATTATGGGTAAAAATGAAACAATGTGGAATAAAATAAAATTAAAGATCATTGTTTTAAATTTTGCTACTATTTCAAAGCGACAGTTATTAGAAGACGGAGGGAGTAACCTATATCTTGCTCTTACAGTATGGGAAATGCAAGCGATTATTTTTTATATAAGAAAAATTTTAATTATTAATTATTATTACAATATTAGAGATTAAACTCATAATATAAGGGAGCTCAAATTTAGTTTTTTCACTATCCAAGTGTGCAAATATCAATTCAGAAACTTGACATCTCAAATCTAAATGCTATTATTATTCGACAAATATCAATATATTTTTTTGGGTGTAAAATCATAAATTTTGCCCTTAAAAATCATAAATATAAATATAAAATTATAAATATTTTACATTCAGTAAATTTTAAGGACTTGTTTTGTATCGTTTCTTTTCTGGTTTTCTATTTTTTTCCTGACTTTTAAAACACAAAACAGAAAACCACTTTTTTTGTTTTTAAAATTATGATTATGTTTTCATAAATTGTTCATTTAAAAGAATAAATAAAAAATAAAAAATAATTTTGCCAAACACGTTTTAGGTTTTTCTTTTTAAAAAAAAAAAACAAGAAAACCAGAAAAATAACGAAAAAGCCCTATTTAAATGTTTTGCTTTTGACATACCATTTTTGTTGTTGTTAAACGTTGTGTATATAAAGTAACTTTCATCCTTCGAGAATTTTTAGCTATCTTGAAGATTATGAACCCACCTTTTCATGATTTGATGAAAACGATAGAATAGAACCAAAGATCAAACTGTTCAACAAAAAGCTCATAATTTTCTAATTTTTCTTTTCTGGAATCAAAACAAAAGGAAGAAGAAGAAGAAAAGCTTGAACACAAAGAGATATGGACAACAATCTTACTGGCTAAATGGATTAGTAAGCAAGAAGCATACATTTTTGCCTTACTTTCAGTATTGGATAATCTCTCATGATATGAAGAAAAAGAATAGAAGAAAAAGAGCGCCCAGTCCTCCTCTTGGCGCTAGGAATTGTTTGTTGCGTCAATGGACTTCCTCAACTCCTCTTCTTCTATCTACTATTGAGGCCCCTTGCGTAAACTGCATAGAAGTTTCTCAGAAACTGCATAGATATTTCTGGGGTTTATTACTGTTAATCCAAGCGTTTACTTAATAACCCCAGGTCAGAAACTGCACAGCATTGTTCATTGCTCAGCAGCTGCTGCAGGTTGAGAAGGCAACAATGATTTCCGGTATGGTTTCAAGCCTCTCGACTTCAGTGGACTCCATACCAAAGATTTGCGTTGCAGCGCAACCAGAGGCCTTGGCTTCCATACCTGTGTTGGAGGACTTCCCATGAATTTGCTACTGCTTCTCATCGCAGTTGGTGTCATCTCTGATACATTTCTGAACTCTGGCAATGGAGAGAACAACCTTGAGTACCTTGGCTTCCTTGGATCCCTCATTACAAGTGAGTGCCGGCCCATAACAGGTCCATCTTTAAACCGAGAGGCAGAGGTATGTAGCGGAGTAGTCATGGTAGAGTTTGGCTCTGGGCGGTAGGTGGCAATTGATAGCCGTCTTTTCGGCTGTGGAATTGAAGTTTGAGGAGGAGGTCTGACGGCGATTGAGATACGCCTTGGTTTCATCAGGCTTTTGGTGTTTGTTCCTGCCATTGTTGTTCTCAGGTTGTTTTCTTTTTCTTGTATAGAAGAAAGGGCAAGTGAAGCAGTTTTGCTGGTTTTCCGAGCTTGGATTGGAGATGGTGGAGGCATGAAATTGGTTATCCTTCGCAGTGGCATCCTCAGCTTTGGTGGAGCCAAAGGTGGCCGCCTCTTCTCTGCCATGGTCTTCTCTGGTGCTTGTTTTTGAGAGGACACCGCAGCAAAAGCTCTTGTTTCCTGCTTTAACCTGGTTTTCCTTTCCTCCCCCAGCTGATTCTCAAGATCTCGAACCTGTCAAAGCAGCGAGTTCTTTGGTTTAAAAGAGAGAATCAAACAAGGTCGGATTATAATGGAGCAGTGGAAGAATAGCATGCACTGGGGTGAGCTAAGCTAAGGGTAGACTTTTGATTCTCTCTTTATTTGTTTTTTCCTTCTTTCCAATTATTAAAGTCATAAAAGACGGCTTTAACAAAATTCCCAGATTTACATTAAGTGCAACTTTCTTTAATGGAGAAACAGAGTAGTTCTAGTTGGCAACCAAGACCAGTTACCTTTTCTTGAAGGCCTTTGCAGATGTGTTCTCTGGCGGTAAGCCTCAGCTGCAAGGACTGTAGACTATCCTGTAACTTCTTTGTTTCCTTCTCATCATGCTTTTGCTTTTCAACAACCTGTTAAGTTAGTTCCAAACAGAAGGAAAAACACTGAGTTGAATAATTTGAAAAGAAGATTCTTTATGTTTAGGTCAAGAAGCATTTGCTCCATAAACATACCATCTGCTTGTATTTTAAAAGCTCATTGAGATCAGCCTGTTTGCGAGCAGGGCCACTTTCAATTCCTCGGACACGACTTGCAAAATTCAGGGAACAAAGAGTCTCTCCAAGGTCAGCTGAACTCGGGCTTATCTGGACAAACATCAGGGTCTTGCAATCTCCACCTGCATTTCGTGTACCAGTCAGCATACTTCAATGAAGAAGGTTAATGGTACATGAGTGGCTAGTTTCAAGATTTTAGCAATAAATACTTATTTAGAGAGCTTAATAGCAAAAAATAATTCTACAACAATTGCTTACCTAGAGAGCTCTGCAGCATATGAGTGAGCTTCGAGTTCCTGAGTAGTATGGAAACATTTATTAGACAATAGAGATTGATAGAAGATGGCGTCATTTAGTGGGGAAGAGTGAGAGAGAGACCTGTAAGGAATGTGCCCTGTTTTAGAAGCAAGGGCAGAGATAACATCACCAAGGGCTGATAGAGATCTATTTATGAATTGAGATTCCTTCAGTCTTTCACCCTCAACTTCAATCTTCCCCACCCGTTCACTTCCAGCTAAATCTACCAGCCAAAGGCGACTTCTGGTCTTCTGGCCATTTATTAAGTTCTCCCCCTTTACAGTTACACGCAACAAGCTGCAAGAGATTTGTTTTTCGTCATTTAAATCAATGAAGTAATCCTAGAAAAACAGAAACGCAAACTGGAGGGTTCAATAATACCAGTGGGAACGGCTGCTGAGCTCATTAGCGCTGGTAGACCCAACTGATCTGGCTTTTGTTCCGGACTTTAGCAGCTCCCATACTTCAGCTGTGCCACTGACAGGTGCCTCAACCAGCCCTGGAACTTCCTGTGTTCCTTCAGCTGTTTGCTTTATCTCCAACCTTCAGGCATTTAACATGGAAAATTAAAACTCTATCCTTAGGTTAACTTTCCAGTAATATGAAAAATTAGAGCTCCAGTCCATTAAAAAGATATCAACTAAAGAATTAGATTTCAAATCACTACGGTTTCAACAGATCAATGAATGGAAAAAAGAGTGAAAGACAACTAACTTTTTAGGGAGCTGGTCTGAACTTTCGACTAGCAGGTCCCTTATCTTCTCATTGTAAACCTCGAGCATGCTAACTAATAGCTCATATCTCATAACACCGTTTCTCTCTTGAGAAATGCGGAACAATTCATCCAAAGTTCTGTAGTTCACTCCCCTATTTTCAGTGCTGCCCTCCATGGTAAACGTCTTCCCAGTTCCAGTTTGCCCATAGGCAAATATGCAGACATTAAAGCCATCCAGCACTGAGGCAACTATAGGTTTGGTTTGAGCAAAAACTGCCTCTGCACATTTTAAGGACACAAAATTAATCACTCAAACATGACATATTTTGTTAAAACAAATTCAATGCAGTAACATAGATAATAAGTACTAAAGTAAACCTTGGTTATCTTCTGGCCTAAAAACATGGTCAAACTTGAATTGCTTTTTGGAAGAATCAGAGGAAACAATCTGCAGCTCATTATCTTGGGCCGGGTCAAATTCAAGTACACAATTGGAACCATTAGCAACTTCTGCCTGATTCAGTGGTCTACATCTGCAGAACACTCTAATATTGCCTTTAAGCTCTATCACTTCGTTGTAAAGGCGCTTCCGCTCAGATGACTCCTGTAAGTACTTCTTTCTCAAAAGCTCATATTCATTACCTGACACCAACACAACACCACATCACCAACAAGCAACTTAGAATGAATCAGAGAGAAAAAAAAAACCATATTTGATGATCACAGTTTTCTCTCACCGAGATTTCGAAGACTGTCTAAAACTTCTGGACCAGGAAATGAATCAGTAGAGGCAACAGCCTTTACGTGATCAGCTAAAGCTGCATGCTCTTTCTTCAAATTCTAGTAACACCAAGAATCCAAAAGCCAGCAAACAGATCAATCAGTATAGCAAGGTCAATTACCTAAACTTGCCAATTAGCTTACTATTATCAAGGACCCAACAAAAAGGTAACCTCAGAAGAACTTATTTTACCTGAATTTCAGTGCTTAAATTGACGGCCATTTGAAGAATTGGCAGCATAGGCCCCATGTTTGGAGAGATTTCACGATTCCGGTGAGATAGATCATCCTTCTCATCCATAGTATTTTTAGTTCCTTCTTCACCTAGTTCTGAAACCAGTAAACCAAAATCTCTTTAATCATTGACAATTCCCAAATCACAAATATTTCTAATAAAATCTAAATTAAGTCCAGAGAACTTGAATTTCTAGTTGGATCACCAATTTTATGTCACAATTAGGATTCTAGGGTTTTGATTTAACAAAATTAAAGAGAAACCTTAGACGAAATTAAAGGACAACAAGGACTGCATACCGAGTTCTGTAGTTTCAGTCTTCAGTGCTTGATCTGATACCCAAAACAAAGAGAGAGAAACAAAGGCATCATCAGAATCAATAGTAACAGAAAAGAAACCAAGTCTACTGAAGGAAATTAAAGAAAACGTCTGTTTCATGAAGTAAAGAAAGAAAGAAAAACACAAGAGAAAATCTCACCTGGTGAAGAAGGAGCAGTAGAGAATGTAGGAGTGGATGAACAGTCGTCGCAAATGAGATCGCAAGTATTCTCAGGAAGCATTTCCACCGTTGGATCTGGCGAATCACAAAAATCAAAACAAGTTAGGTCAAAACAATTGGAAGATGAAGAAGAAGAAATGATGGAGAAAAGAGAAAGAGAGGGCTACCGTTCAGTTCCATGGCGGAGTAAGGAGGAGATGAGTTGAGACTTTAGAGAATATGGAGATGGAATTTAGTTTTTTGGAGAGAGAGAGACGAGAGGATTTTAGAGAGAGAGAGCGGGTAGGGTTTATTTTGAAATGAGAAGAGGGTGTACTGTTAGGTGTGTGTCGAAGTTTAACGGCTATGTGGTGTTTTTGCCTTTTTGTTTTTGGAGCGTTTTTTGATAATCTGCTCGCGTCCGTTTAAAAACTGAAATGAGTTTGAAATAAAGCCCATCCTAAGGCCCATTGTTACTATTTGTTGCAATTTTGTGTTAAAATATTATTTCTATTTTTCTTTTCGGATTAGCATTGTTTTAAATTTCTATATATTCGTACTTTCTTTTTGAGATACTCCCTCTGTCCGGGAATAATAGTCATTTTAGCCCCAAAACCTTGTCCACGTTTAACTGACGTCCTGGACAACTGCTCCTTCCTTTATTTTATTTTTATCATTTTGCCCCTCGTTCGCTACATAAAATGCGTGTCAAAMRTGGGCAAAAAARGGAAGCTAAAACATTGAAGGACCAAATTTGAAAAATCAAAGGAACATGGAAAAGAACATGTCAGATTTGCAGCAGACATGCCATGGAAAATCATCTCTCCTCCTCCGTTTTTCAAATGCAAAATCAAACATGTTTGGACCAAATTATCACGAAATCGACCATAGATTCTTGCCGGAAATGACGAGACGAGCAGAACGCATGTGACGCCGACCTCATCGGAGCATGGACGCACCGGCGCATGGAGGCTCATGGATGGTTGGAATGGCGCGATTCCACCTGCTCCCAACTCGAGACGTCCTTCCGCTCCTTTCTGTGGTGGCGGTGAGAACAGAAAATGAACGATCGACGCTGATTCCGAGCAGAGACAGTCGCCCATGGATTTTGTGAGTGAGCATTGATTTTACTGTTCACTCTCCTTCTCATCATTCTCATCATCACCGTTGATATTCCTTGACCTTCAATGATCAACCCATCCAACGACCATAACCTTGTCCACGTTTAACCTCCAACTTTTGCAATTACTGACAAGGAATAGTCTCGGGTCCACATTGTCAACTGCCTTAATCGAAGAGAATGGCTCCCTCGCGTCCATTAAACATGGACGGAGGGAGTACACACCAACACCATAGTAGAGCTCTTCATCAGAATTTCCGAAGGATTCCGAAATTTAAAAGTTCGGACATGGTCATTCTGAACTTCTTGAAATCCTTTCCGTTTCGAGATTTCATTTTCTAAAAACCAATTATTTTTTTCTGAAATTATTTTGGAACGGAAGTTCAACTTCCAAACCTCCATATTGTGCACAAATCATAGTTTCCATTCAAATCAAAGTTCAAACATCCAAAATCAAGTTACAGAACAACAATTAAAAATTAATTTATGTCGCACCTACGAGCGGATCTTGACGATTAAAAAGCTTACAAATACAATAGTGAAATCGTCACCCAATTATTTCTAAAGTTTAAAGAAACCTACATTCCGGAAGAAAAGGAAAGAAAATAAAAAGTTAAAAACTAAGGCACAAAAAGAAAAAGTCTTAACCCAAAAATTACGATTCAGGGTCGATTTATGAACTCAGAAAGATGTTAGACACCTGAGTCTCATGCTAAAAAAGTTACCGGTAAAAGAATAAGTGTTTAAAGATTACATTGAAAAAAGACAAGTGATGGGGTCCTCGGGGTAAATCCCCACTTTAGCTCTTACGTTGGTTGGATTAATTTTATCTTAATCAATTACCGAGTGATTAAAAAAAAGTAAATATTTTAATCTCTAGGAAAATAAAAAGGTTGATTGCATTCCAATTCCAATTAAATTTTTTCCAGATTGAAATTCGTTCAATTATATGCAAAATTAATTAGGTAGAATTACTACCGATTTATTAATGTTTATTAAAGCGGCGATCCTACTGTCATCATCAAGTCATACATGATTAATCATATTAATTAGGTGATCCTGAGCATGCATAAACTTAAAAAAGTACCGTTTTGAATAAACGCGGAAAACATATTGAAAAGAGAAAAATTGAGGAGTGGTGTCTAAGCCGCGCACGAAGCACATACATCAAGATAAGCATAAATTAAAGCATATCCATACACAACAATTATTTAAAGTGAGTAATTAAATAAGTTACTTCTCATGCCAACAAATTAATTTAAATTCTAACAATTCTAAATAAACATACATTCATTCATTGGATAGATATGATGAATAAAACAAATAAAGAAAGCATATTTTCGAGCGTGTACCTGCGTCACAGATTAGTTACTAACAAGTAATAAAAATGACGAATAGCAAACAAACAAACAACAAACACTTCTAACGGGCCGACCCAACTGCTGAAACAAAACAGCCCAACTCTTCCTTCTGCTGGGCCGGCCCACTGCCCAAACAAGAAAGCCCATCTTCTTCTTTCCTCCGACCAGGCGCCGCTGGCTACCATGCCGCCGCCGCCTTTGCAGCTCCGGCCAACGCCGGATTCCACTTTGACCGCCCAGACTCGCACCACTCTATCCATACAAATCAACCTGACTCATTACAAACAAAACCCATACCCAACCCGTACAATACAAAACAAAACCAATACCAATTACAAAAGTAATGCTATTAATAGCCAAGAGGCGTAATAATTTCATAAATAAAATAATCATTTTATTTACGAAACTGCCACTCTGAAATTGTTACAGCGGTTCATTCCTCATGGAATTCCAACTGTATAATCAAACTCGTACACAAATCTAAACCATACCAAATCAAACCCGTACCCATACCAATCGGGTTTAACCAGATCTCCTCCTCTCTTCCTCCAATTCCACCCAATCTGAAAAGTCACACAAACCAGCAGTAAGCCGACCAGAGGAAGAACCAAAAAAGAGAAACAAAAAAGATAATGATGATGATGATTATGCAGGAATGGAAGGAGATTACCTTCCTTGCTTGTGTGGTTGCCGAGAGAGCAGTGTGACGGTCGGCAGTGGCGGTGGGAGATGGTTCTGGCCGAGGGAGAAATGACGATTGGCGATTGAGGGATTGAGAGTGTCCAATTGAGAGGGATGAGATGAGTTGAGGGAAGAAGGAGACTTGGGCCACTGCCTCCTCCCGTCTGTTTGTGTTGGTGATGGGTATTTATAGACGGAGAGATGAAGTGTGCTTGGAAAGCTAAGGGAGAGGTGTGTTGAGGAAGGCAGGAGAGGGGATCGAGAGGTGGTGAATGGTGATGATGGTGCAGTGGTGATTGAGAGAGGAGAGGCAGAGATGAAGAGGTCAAGAGGTATTAATTGTTGATGGTAAGGGTTGATGAGGATTGTCTTTATTTTAGGTTGGAGCTAAAGGTACGAGAAATCTCGTTTGAAACCGATAGAAGTATGAACAAAAAAATATTAGAATGGAATAAAATGGGAGATAAATAAAATGCGGATATGTTATGACAAACATGATGATTTAAATAAAACGTCAAAATTCGGTATCAACAGTTTAGTACAGAACATGAATTACAAATTACAATTGCAAACATCGAAGACTTTTCTTTCAAAACCCCAATTTTGTAGGGTTCGGCGTTGGTAGAGGCATGGAGGATCGGGCTATGGAAGAGGAGGCGGTGGTCGGATGGTGGAGAAAGAGGAGGAGGTGGTGGTGCTGTGGTGGTGGAGGCGTGGAGGATCGGACGACGGGCTATGGAAGAGAAGTGGGAGGTTTGGATTGAAGGGTATTTTGGGTTCGTCGTCGTTGATAGAGGAGAAGAAAGAAGTCGAGAGCAAATGAAAGAAAAGAATGACTGAAAAAAAAGGCTTATATACTAGGTCTGAAAATTTCGATTCACATTTCGGTTAGAATGGTGAACCGAAATTTTCAGTATCAAATTCCGTTCCGTTCCGTAGTAAAGTTTGATTTCGGAAATTCTGAAATCGAATTTTGAAAATCCGAAATTTAGAAACCGAACAAGCAAAAATTCGGGTGTGTTCTTCCAAAATTTCGGGTCTGTTTGGCATTCCCGTTCAGGTTGAAAATGGTCAGTGGGGAAACGACATCTGAGAAATGGAGTGTGTTGTTTGGTAAAAAAAATTAAAAGTTCAGTGGGATACCTGAGGTGTTTGATAAAACAGTTTTCCAAAACTATAGTTTGAATGTAAAATGACCATAAAAGGCATAATTCATTTCAAGTGTTATAATTAATTTTTTTAGTATTTTTATATATATTTTTAATCAATTTATTTATAATCTAACATCTACCACGTAATATTTATCTAATATCATAAATAAATTA
>NBIL01157683.1:0-10632 GCA_002752925.1 Viola pubescens var. scabriuscula | reverse complement strand
TCACTAGAATTCATTCATTAATAGAATTCTAATTGAACTCTATTAATGAAATGAATTGAACTCTAGCATGATTTGATAGCAAACGGCCCCTAAAAAAAATGATGTCATGGTAGCCAATTTGTCCCCCTCTGAAATTTTACGTGGCTCATAATCCTCCTCAATTTTTTTATTCAAATTTTGACCCACTACAAAATAATTTTTTACTTATAAGTGAGACCAAAAATACATTGAAAGGACTAAAATGTTCATTATTTGTGGACAAAAAATTAGACCCAAAACGTCCATTAATTAAAAACATATGTGCAATAAAAAAGGGATTTATCTGTTTTTAGGTAAAATGTAAAACATGAAACTTGGAACCAAAATCTAATTATCTAAATATACGAAACTTGTGGGTGAATGGATCACTGTAGCTCCAACTTTTAGTTTTTTAATATTATTATAAATAAAAGTTAAAGTAGGGAGAGCGTTCACTTCTCTTGTCCTTATTTCTTTGGCATATGTTTTAATTTAGCATAAGCAAACAACAACACTTGGCAAAGTTGAGATTACTAGTTATTTGTTGTTGATTTGTTCTTACTTTAGTATCTCTGCATTATTAAGGATTCAACCCAAATTAAAATCACTAAATTTTAGATTTTTTTTAAAGAAAAGAAAAAAAATAGTATCCGTATTTCTAAACAAATATAAATAAATTTACAATGACACCATGAATATGGTGATGACACATGGTTTACATATGTATCAGTATTTCCTTTAGGTTATGGCATGCACAATCGCCATTGAGGCTTCATAAATTGGTCGTCCTTTTTATTCCTTTCAGCAACCGCATACTCTCCGAGCTATACAAACTAGATAATGGATAATACTCTTTTCCTCTCCATGTTTGTCGTCTTTGTGGTCATGGTTGTTCAATAAGTGAAATATTCCAAATAGCCAAAAATTCCATATATTCTAGACTAATGGTTGAAATGGAAGTGCTTCTATTTATATGCCATGTCTAGTTGTTCTTTAACATATAATCTTTGCTATTTGTATCTCCTTTGAAGGGTATGTTCCACTGTAGGAAAATAGAATAATTATATCTAGGGTGAAACGATGAGTTCTTGTGTTGGTTCTGTTTTGTGTCTTTTTTGCAACTTGAAGTCCGTATCAGTTTTTGTTATAGCTACAAACCTTTCTAAGGTAGCAAAGCATCTTTGTAATTCTATATTAGTTATTTGAGGGCATGCAAGGTTTTTTTTTTTGTATTGAACATATGTATTAGTTTTAGGGATGAAAATTTATGCCCAAACCCAAAAACCCGCCTATATCCATACCTATTTGACTAGGTATTACCCGGTTTGATTGAATTTGGTTCAGGTATGGGTAATACCAGAACTGATAATTTCGGGTATGGTGCCCAACGAATACCCGATCAAGTATAACATGATTTTTAGAGTTTTTTCATGCTTCTCCTTCATCGACGCTTGTATTTTCCCTCTTTGCATCGCCGTCCACACCACACCCACCTTCAATCATTGATTTCAATCTCTTCCTCCACAATGCCAGACCCTCGATCATTAGCCTCTTCCTCTTCCACGTCGTGCCATCCTCCTCCTCCTCCTCCTCCACACTGCCTGCCCGTCGCCTACGCTAGCCTTTTGCTTATTCTCGTCATCGATCCGTCCTTCACACCACCTTTGTCGTCTTCCTCTTACGGTATTTAGAAAGGTATGGTTTGAGGTGCCAATAACATATACTAGTTTGAATAGTTTGACATTTTGTGCAATTTTTAGCAAGTGAGTTTTTTAGTGGTTGTGTGCTCTGTCATGTGTTTGAGATTTGGTGTCGTATTTGTTGATGTATTTTTTATGTGAAAAATTGATAACAATCATGTATTGTTTTATGCGAAAATTTAATGTGAAGTGTCATTTTTAGAGATCTAGTTATGGTGTAATTTATGTTAACTTTTTTGGGTTAAGATTGTGAATATTTAATTAAATGGCCTCTTAGAATTTACTTGCTTGAGCAATAACAAAGGTTGTTCATGGAATCAAGAGGTTCTCACATGATAGAGTGAAATTTATTACTGGGAAAAATTTGGAGATCGATTTAGTAATTTTGGAAATTGGGTATTACAACAATGTTCTTTCATGTGATTATGGAACTCGTACGATATAATTTTCAGTAGTTCTATTCATTTGTTTCCACTTATTTTATTATTATTATGTTGAGTGGAATTATTAAATTAGTTGACATACTATCATTTGGCTTTAATGGAGTTTATTTGTATTGTTGGTTGACAATGTCACAAATCTCTTATCCAAATATTCATCTCCAAACTTTGTTGGGCTCAAGAAAGCTTTTAACTAGATGTCTCATACGTAGGCATGCATCTTATATTTTGTGATGTTTAAATGGTCTCACATACGAAACACATGTTTGCTACTTGGAGAAGTTCAAATGTTTCATTTCATTTGATGCATCATTACTCATTTAAAAGTGTTTGAATATTGTTATGTTTGCTTTGTGAAAATAGTATCTGGACATCAATTATTTGGTAAGGCCAGGGCTGTTTGGAGTAGGATCAAGAAGAAACCAATGCAGGTAATAACTTGTACTTTTTGTCATCAACATTATTAGGTCTTTTATATTTCTTTCAATGATTCTTTGTCATGATTCTTCTCCTTACACATACTGCATTATGTCTTCTTTTTTGTTCTTTTTTAGGTTTCTTTTGGATTAGAATTTGGTATGCATGTAAATTGGATTAGGAGATGCTTTAGAGAAGGAAATTTGATGTTGATTGATGCAATTTCACCTACCATGCAACGTCATTGATTAAGGTGTAAGTTTAGTTGCTTAGATACATATAATTTTGTTAACAGTTGCATGTAGTGCCAATTTACAATCATGCTGCACTTTTCCTTATTTTGACACTATGGTTTTCAACTCTGGCTTTCTATTAGGTGTCGTTAGTGCACTGCTCTATGGAAGACCACCGTCTGCACTAAGATTATATGATTCCTTAGCTATTGGTTTTCCAACAATATATTTCTTTCACCCATCACTTTTGTGGAATTGATTGTACTCATTTTCCACCATTATTTCTTTATTTCACATGATATGTGGCTGGGTTTTTACTTTCCACGGGATGAAAATTCTGCCACGTGCTTTCTGCTCTATGGCAAAAAAAAAATTGTGAATTGATTTCAATATTTTAGTTGCTTGCTGATGGACTTTTCAAGTGTGAATCTTTGATTATAGATCATTAACTTGGGTTGGAAAATTTTATTCTGCTTAAGTTGGCATATAATGAAAATAAAATATTTGTGAAGTTTTCGTTGACTTTAGAGTTACGGTTTATTGCTGATTCTTGTGATTGAACTATGAATTAGGAGTTGATTGGAAAGTTGTTTGGAGACCATAAACTTATTTCTGGTTACTTTAGCCAGCAAATTTGTGTTTGCAATTATTTCTATTATCTATTAATTTTCTGCATACGGACTAATATTAATTATGCCTATGGCAGTGTTAAAGTCACAAATGATAAAGGAACATCGCTTGTTTGTAGAGCTATTTTTGATTTAGTAAAGCCAAGTTGTGATACCTTACATTCTTACAGAACGTCAAGTTGTGATGCCATATCCGTTGTCATTTTGTTGTTTCTAATTTCTCTAGTAGACTAATGATGGGTGTTGTGTTGCCTTACCTACTTTCTAGTTGTGGCATTTTGCTTAGATTTAGAAGAAACTGAAATGGGAGAGCAGGAACATAGGATAATTTTATTACTATTTGATTTATTTATTTTTGTTCAGTAGTTCTAGTAAGAATGTAAGATGCATTTAGAAATATAGAAATCGCAGTAAGTTTTGTCTAACGTTTATGCATGAACGAATGGACCTCATTTTAATTGTTCTACTTTTTTCAAGTGACAATGGATACTACAAGTGGCGCAGATCAAGTCACTGAAGAAAGCGACAAAGTCTCTCTCACTAGTTTTATTGCTGAACTTTTTTACTCCTGGCTACGAAGTATTGTATGGAAACACTTTCTAAGAGTAAAAGTTGAGGGACTTTATAAAGCACAATGTACTTATTATGGTAAACATTATGCTAGAGCTACATGAGCCGGGACTTCTCATTTGTGTGTACATCTCAGAACATGTGCTAAGAAAAAAAAGACAGAAGAAAGAGCAAGTAGTAATTGAGAGGGCGAAAGTTCAAGTTTCTTATTTGATCATAGAGATTGCAAGGAGAGAACTAGCAAATATGATAATCATGCATGAGTACCCATTGTCTATTGTTGAGCATGTTGGGTTTAGGACATTTATTAGTTCACTTCAACATAAATTTAAATATCCTTCCCGAAATACTATTAAGATACATATGTTTGAGTATTTTTAGGGAAGAAAAAAGTGCAAGTTATGAAGGTTTTTTATGAAAGTGAGGTGGATTTGCAATTATTATAAAGATGTGAACAAAAGATAACCAAAAGAAATGGTATATGGCAATTACTACTCACTTCATTGACAACAATTAGAAGTTGTAAAGTCGCATTGTGAGGGAACTTTTTAACTTATAAATAACTCTCTACATGTTTTAATTTGTCTTATACTAATTGTAATTCAATTTATTATTTATTTAGGTTTGCATATGTGCCTCCTCACACTAAAGAAGTACTTTATTCGGTATTATTATATTGCTTGGTGGATTGGAACATAGATAGGAGATTATCTACAATTACAGTAGATAATTGTTCAACTAATGACGCAATAATTTATTCATTATTGATTGATTTGGATAAACGATTTTTGATATTATCTGGTTCTTTAATTCACATAAGGTGTTGTGCTCATATCTTAAATCTATTAGTGAGAGAGGGATTAAATATTATTAATGAGAGGATTGAAAAGATTCGTCAGAGTGTCGCATTTTGGATTGCTTCCCTAAGAGAGATGAAAAGTTTGAAGAAACATGTAGACAAAAAGTTCTCTTGATTGTCCAACTAGATGGAATTCTACCTATGTGATGCTTGAGAATGCTTTAAAGTATAAGGATATTTTTATTCGGTGCAAGCAGATGGATAACACTTAAACATGCTTGCCTTGTGATGATGATTGAGAAATTGCAAAAATAATTTGTGAGAAATTGAAACTATTTTGCACTGTCATGGAGTTATTTTCAAGTGTTAAATACCTTACTGCTAGTATATATTTTTTGAAGATTTGTGAGCTAAAGTTAGCATTGCATGAGTGGTTAAGCTCACCCGTGAAGGTAGTGCAAAAGATGGCACCGTGCATGTTGTTGAAGTTTAACAAGTACTGGAATAGGATTCATAAGCTATGGAGGGTGTCTACTATTCTAGATTCTAGATATAAGCTTAAATTGCTTGACTTTTTTTTTTTAAAAGATCTATGAGGAAGAAAATTCAACTAAAGTTAAAGAGATTTTTGTGATGTTTGTTATAGTTTGGTGGATGAATATAGAAGCAGGATGGTTACTTCTCGTGAAGTTCTTAATGAGTCTTCTAGTCAAGTAGATCTTAATCCTCCTACAAATAACATGTCTGAATATGATTCCTTTGTATCGAGAGCTTAAAAGAGGCCCAAATTATCTGTTGTTAGGAATGAGTTAGATATCTACTTGGATATGGATGTAGTTTCAGGAACTGTAGATTTTGATATCCTGCTTTGGTGGAAAGTGAATGAGACAATATATCCGACACTTCAAGCGATTGCTAGAGATATATTTGTTATTCATGTTTCTACCGTAACTTTTGAGTCATCTTTCAGCGTTGGTGGTAGACTACTAAGTCCTAATCGCAATAGACTACATGGAGATACTATGGACATTAATTATTTTAATTATTTTAGTTTGTAACTATATCCTTTACACAATTTATTTTCTTCTTCTTTTAGATGGTGACAAAATATCATCAATAGAATACGCTACTACTTTTAAGGATTGAGATCTAGATACATGTACTTATTTTCTCTTTTGATGTTATAGTTTATTGTTAAATGTTAACTAATTATTCATTAACAAACTTTACATTTTTACTTACTTTAGGTACCAACAATTGATGGACGGGTTTCTATAGGAGTTGAGCTTTATTTGCATTAATAAATTTTATGGTTTTTATTTGTATGTATATTCACTATGAATATGGATGCTAACTTTAATTTTATGATATGGATTGATACTTTCTTTATCTTTATTATGATATATCCAATCCACCTAATTATTCGAGTAAATAACGGTAATTCCATATGGATTTAGTAAAAGAACAAATTGTCATCCCTAATAATTGTCATATAATGCAACCCAGCTTGATTGGCTTGTCAAATTGCTTGCTTCCCATGTTTTACCTTTTATTTATAAATTCATTTTTCATGTTTTAAGGTTATGCCAGGGACAACTTTTGATTAATTATATATTTTTGACCTTGTAAAATTTGAGTCAAAATGGTGATAAATGAGTTTAAATGGTAAAAAATGAGCATAATTGGTAAAAATTGAGTCAAAATAATAAAAAAATGAGCAAAAATAGTACATGCCTAGCCTAAATGGTAAAAAATATGAGCCTAGGTGGTGAAAATTGAGTCTAAATGATGTAGAACGAGCTAAAATATTAAAAAATGAGTTAGAACAAAATTTATCTAAATGGATAAAATTCGTCGTACTAGAACATAATATACTTATTAAGTGAGAGTTTTTCATGACGCTTTTCGTTGCACTATGTCCTAACTTTCTGTAACGATTTGACTAAATCAACACCTATACCTAAGACGATATGAGTTTAAGGTACGAATTTTAGGCGACAAAATTTCATCTTTGTAGACTTCACCGACATAAGAGTTCTTCTTGAATGGTAAAGTGAAAGATGCTTGCCGTCAGGTCAAGCTTGCCAAGACTTTGACCTGTTCTTTCTTAGTCTTGACAAGTACGTTGCGACAATGTTGATTGGTTTGCATGATTCATCATTTGATTCATACAAGCAAACTTTAGTGGTATGATTTTTTTATTAATCCTGAGCATGGATACAACCTACAAAATCATCTGAAATAACTTTTATTTTTTCATATGATATAATATTTTTTGCAATCATCAATTCGGGATATGTATCTGGTCTTGTGGATTTAGATGTGTATGTGTTAAGCAAATTAAATTATATTATATAGAATAAGTTTTAGTAATTAGACGGTTCTGTTTAAAATTCAATGATATGTAGATTTTAATTGAAAATTAGTTTACTCCAATGTCTTAAACAACTTGCAATTTATAAATATGTAGATTTTAATAAAAAATGTCGGTGAAAATAAACATACATCTAAAGGAGTAGAGACTTTTCTAAAAATACCATATTGCCTATGCAAGGTAAGTTTACAATTTTAGCCCTGTTTCTTATGAATGAAGGGTAGTTTAGTTATTTTACAAGTCTTTGTTAATGAGGTGAGAGCAAGACACCTATCAAGGCTACCGTCTCATCTTTTTCAAAGAGCATGACACGTTCACTCTCATCTACCCCCAACCCAACTCCTCTCCACCTTTTTTTCATTATCTTTTTTTTTTTTCTTAATTTGCTATCTCAATCAACTATTACTCAATTTTAATTTGCTCCAATTTTTCTTTGCCAGGATATGTGATTGAATGCTATACTTGTCATTATTCATCATCCTTTTCTATTATTTTGGATGATGATACTTCTGATTTGTGGGTTATTTCTACTCTTTTTGACATATAACAAGTGCAAAACTAAATTGAAGAAAAGGGAAAGAAAAGCCACTAGTTAGAGCAAAAAGATGATGAAGAGTGAAAGAACAAATCTGACTTACTTCCATGGGCCAAAAATAATTCTAGCTGGGCTGCTATTGAAGAAACGGGCCAGGACAGCCAGGGAGATAAAAAAGACGTGCCCTTATTGCTGCTCTGCTGCTTCTAACAGCTCTCTTTTGTTGAAGAAGACAACTTCCATTAGGATTTCTTGTTAGAGTGGATTCCTATTTTTAGGAGATAAAGACAATTTTAATTTAGGATTTTATCTAGTTAGTTAGGATTTGTGAATTCAATTAAAACTCAGCGTGCGAAGACAAAGGTCTCTCTCTTCTTCTTGGAGACAGTTTCTGGCATTGTTGAGCTGCAAAAACTTCATTTTATTCTTCTTTCAAGTTTTAATTAATTTATGCATATTTCTTCATCTGATTTTATTATGTCTTTAGTAGGCTAAATCCATTATTCTTGGTAAAGACTCTAGGGCCATGATTCAACTGTTGTGAGACTTTAGGGCCATTATTCTTGGTAAAGACTCTAGGGCTATTATTCAGCTTTATAAATTCTGATTTTATATTTTTACTCTTTTTAATTAAATGTCAAATCATTCATGTTTGGTTTAAGCTTGATCACCTTAGGTTCTGATTTGAATGAGTACAACTTTTCTTAGAGACCTTGGATGCTACATCGTTGATAGTAATCTGCAGGCAACTAATTGGTTTACGGGTCAATTAGAAAAAGAGTAAAATCTGATTTATAGGAGTAGAGGAAACTCTTTCCCAGGTCTGGGAAAGGTCTCTCCTCGTGTTTAATCAACCACTTAATTAAATCCTATTAGGATTACCGCCTTAGGATTGTTTAGTAGGTTAGGGATCCTAGTAGGAGTACCACCTTAGGAATCTTGAGTAGGAGGAGAGTAGGAAGTCTAAGTGTACCTGCCTTCTATAGTCTTTCTATGAAATTGGTTTTGAATATGTTTGCATCAATGATCAACTCGTATGAATCATGGTCTAGATTGAGTCTTTACTAGGAATTCTTAATCCACTGAGTTTACAAACAATCACCACTTTGTTTACTGTTTTCATTTTCTTTAGTTTAGTAATTAATTGCAACAAAACAACCCCCCAATTGTTGGTTTTTACCATTGTTATATATTCGGTCATTTTAAAGAAATTAGAATTGTCCTGAAATCCCAGCGGAACGATCCTTTTACCGTTTGCTACAATCTTAATTGATTATTGCATGGTGAATTGTATTACTTTATTTTTTACGGAATCGGCAACCATCAATATACATCTTTGTTCTTAGAGATCGTGGCAACCAATAGTCTCAATCTTTCTCCTTTTCTATAATTGACACCTTTCATCCTTATCTCTCTAAAAATACAGATCCATAGGGATAAAAAAAAATCAAGATGTCCTTCCCTTGGTTTGAGGATTTAAAGATGAATATACATGGTATCATCAATTTTCTCATTTTTATTTAGTTATTTTAACCAATTGGTAATCTGATTTTGTATTTTTTTTTTTCATTTTATAGAGAAAATAGAGACAAAATAATTGATGTTATTTGGCTTGATGATTACTGTTGTGATTTACAAGGAATCTATACACAATACATTGGTGTTGTGATATACACAAAATACATGGAAACCTATCATGACTTTGGGTCATTATTAGATAATTGTTGACAACTTTTATTTGATGATGGTGATCGAGTTGCAGTTGCAGCTAGAAGCTGCTGTTGCTGTGTTCTAGAAGTCGGCAGTAGTTGAGTTTTTTGGGCTGTGGTAGGTTGGACCACAATGCTCATTTGGGTTTTCGTCAATACCTTTCCCTTTGCCAATTCCTTCTCTTTCGTTTCTCTCTATTTTTTTTCTTTTGAATGTTTGTTTTATTATCTCTTTCTCTGAGCTATTTAACCAGATGGGTAATTTGTAGAATTAGAGTTGGCTGCGGAGAAAAGGGGCTGGCGGGTGCAGTTCGATGGGTGCTAAAAATTGGATGAACGAAAGCTAAGTTGCTTGAGGAATTGCCGAAGCTGCAAAAGTTTACGCTTAAGTAGGTAAAAGGTAGTTAAGAAAGGATTGGGACGACTATTCTACTCCATGGCAGATTTTTCTTTATTTTTTTACTGTGCAAAATCAAATTCTAATCCGAATATATTTTTTAATTTATTTTTGGTAGGTCTGCTTAGTTGGTTTTTTATAGAGATTGCAAGTAAGATGCCTATAAATCTATTCTAATAGAATTGAGGAGTTTAAGGTGTTGTGTACTATTTTATATATTTCAGATTTTTTCATGCACTGCAGGTGTTTAATAATAATCTCTAATGAGTGGGTATGGTATATGTGGCTGCACACATGCACCACTACCTCATGACTACGATGGCAACAAAAGAAGTAGTGCATACCAACACTCGACTCACGAGAAGAACCAAGTCATTCCATTATGTTGTTACTTTGTCGAGAATGGAGGACAACAAGAGAATGGAAGATCTGTAGTGTAAGCGATGCAGCGGGTATGGTATTTTAGGTTTTGTGATTAATAATTTTTGTAATTTATTTTTGTATATGTTTGATGGATATTCCAGAAAGTGGAAAGAAGAATAATAATGTTCTCTTTCATTATTTTTCGTAAGTTTCCATAATTTTTGGGCTATACATTTTTTTTTCCCGATTTTAGTTTTTGTTGTGCAAGCTAATTTGTTAGGATTAAGTTGCATTGTAAACCATTAGTACTTTTTGCACTCCATTTGTTCTTGAATTTTTATGCTTTCTTATAGTAATGTTTTGGATAGTCATGTATATGCTGCACATTTAATAACTTTTAGGTGAATTGATGATGGTAGTTCTTTGGTTGCATTTAGAAATAAAAAAA
>NBIL01157679.1:0-12478 GCA_002752925.1 Viola pubescens var. scabriuscula | reverse complement strand
CAACAGCAACAACAGCAACAAGTTGTGCAGCAGCAACAGCAACAAAAAGTGTCTGTACCTCAAGTTCAGACACCAACAAGACCTCAGCAGAAACAGACACCAACCTCAGCCACTGCCGCTCCTGCCGGAAGATCTCAACCTACAAGGCCAGCAGTTCAAACGCCAGAGCCCATACTAGGTAAACCTTTTGAGGACATCAAGCAATACTATACTTTAGGTAAAGAACTGGGTCGGGGTCAATTCGGGATTACTTACTTATGCACTGAGAAGTCATCGGGTCAGAAATATGCTTGTAAATCCATATTGAAGAGGAAATTAGTGAATAAGAATGATAGAGAGGATGTGAAAAGAGAGATTCACATTATGCAGCACTTGTATGGGCAGCCAAACATTGTGGAATTTAGAGCTGCTTATGAGGATAGGCAATCTGTCCATGTTGTGATGGAGCTGTGTGCTGGTGGGGAGCTCTTTGATAGAATTATTGCAAAGGGGCATTATTCGGAGAAGGATGCCGCTAGGATTTGTAGGGATATCGCTAACGTGGTGCACGCTTGTCATTTCATGGGAGTGATGCATCGTGATCTCAAGCCGGAGAATTTCTTGCTGTCTAACAAGGAGGAGGCAGCCACATTAAAGGCAACTGATTTTGGACTGTCAGTTTTCATTGAGGAAGGTAGATTTTTGACCTCTATTTGCCACTTTTTCATTTGTTTGGTTGGCAGCATTTCATTATTTGATTTGTTAACTGTGCATTAGTTTGTTAACTATTCTAGGACAGTAGAATTGTTGTGATTCATGTGGCATTGCCATCTTTCATCCATTTACCTTGTCCTTCCAATTTTTCTTGTATCAAACTTGTATATGTGCTGCTTCTTTGATTATTACCATCTTCTTCTCAACTTTTTGTCTGAGCTTTGCCAAAACATTTTGCAGGGAAAATTTACCATGATATAGTAGGTAGTGCTTACTATGTTGCTCCAGAAGTATTGAGACGCAGTTATGGAAAGGAAATAGACATCTGGAGTGCAGGAGTTATCTTGTACATTCTACTCAGTGGTGTTCCTCCATTTTGGGCTGGTAAATGGATATTTTGTCATCGTTTACTATTTGTTTTAATATTTTATCCCTGTAGCTTTTTCCTTGTCTGAATCAGTGGAATTGAGTTGATTTATGTTGCAGAAACTGAGAAAGGAATATTTGATGCCATTCTAGAAGGGGAGATTGACTTTGAAAGTCAACCATGGCCATCGATATCTGAAAGTGCCAAAGATCTGATCAGGAGAATGCTGACACAGGATCCAAAGAAGCGAATAACTTCAGCACAAGTTCTTGGTATAAATTTGTCTAGATTATTACCTTAAACTTTGATGTATATTGTATCTATTAATATCTTTTCAATTCATTCACTCTGAACTATGGAAGAAATGGCCTTTCTGAGGTATAATTCATTGGATCAATTTTCATTGGGGATCTCATTTGATTAGTTTCTCCACGAGTATCATTAATTTTAGGTGACATCTTGTTTTTTCGTTTGCCTTTGTATATGGGGATGATGTACTGGTTAGATTCATTCCTTCCATGTTGTATACCACAGTTTCCCAATTGCTTCTTACTGAGCATGAGGTCAAATATAAATCTTGTGTGTTGGGTATTTGTCCTATTTCTGACATCTGTTCATTTTAATGGTTAGATCATCCATGGACTAAAGGAGGTGCTGCTTCTGACAAGCCAATAGATAGTGCTGTCCTCTCCAGAATGAAGCAATTCAGGGCAATGAATAAGCTCAAAAAGCTTGCATTGAAGGTAAATTTTTAAATCTGGTAGGCCCTGCTTTAAAAAGAGTGATGCTTTTGCCCTTGAAAAGTCTTGTTATGATGTTGGTTAGGGTAATTGCTCAACCCAAATCCAAAATTTGCCGTGAAGGAATAACTTTTAATGCAAAATTTTCTTTTTTCCCGTGTGTCCTCAGCCCTTATGGCAGGTGACTAATCCTGTTTGAGCATGATTACAGCTCAATTGCCAACAGATTATAAGTAATGCGTTGATGTAGTTTTATGAAAAAAATTATCTGATTGCATGAAAAAAATACTGTGCCATCTTTATCATTAGTCACTTGCCACATTTTTCTCCCATGTTAGAAATGCATTTGAGGGCATCTCATAGGAGTACATGGGCTAGCTGACGTGGTGAATTGGAAATTTCAAATCTGTCTCCTTAAAATTTCATATTGTTTTTCATTCAAATGCGGGATGGCACAGTATTATCTGATTCCTGTTTAGAGACTGGCATGGGCAAACACCACATTGTTTATGCTGTTATATCCATAATTATACTTTGCGAATAGAGTTCTAACCACAGTGTTCCTAACAGTTAACCTTGTCAAATATTATTCTGTAGTGAATCCTTGTGCTAAGTTATCTAAGCTGAAAAAATGACAAAGATGCTAGGAAACAAGCAAAAAAAAAGTAGCAGCTATAGGTCTAAGTTGAAATTCATCTACATTATTACTTCTATCTTTTTATTAGTTCCTACCTTGGTTTTCCTTAGGTTATTGCAGAAAATCTTTCTGAAGAAGAAATTAAAGGTCTCAAGACAACGTTCGCAAACATAGATACTGACAAGAGTGGCGCCATCACCTATGAAGAACTGAAGACAGGTTTGGCACGACTTGGTTCAAGGCTCTCTGAAACTGAAGTGAAGCAACTCATGGAAGCTGTGAGTGACTTGGACTCCCAACATGACTAAAGTTACATGGTATTATAGCTTTCATGTATTCATTGGTAGCTTGATTATCGTATATAACTCATTCCAGGCTGATGTCGACGGGAATGGAACAATTGACTATATAGAGTTTATATCTGCTACAATGCATAGATATAAACTGGAAAGAGAGGAGCACTTATACAAAGCATTTCAGTACTTCGACAAGGACGGGAGTGGGTGAGTTCACTGTTTCAGTGTTTATGATTGCTTCTGCCTTCTAGAAGATCGTTGGTTTATTAGTTCTGTTTCAGCTTATCAAGCGAGTGCAGCTTTCACTCGCCCTTATTTGAACTAGCATAATAAAAGTTAACAGCTTCTATCGTTTAAATGAATCTATTTTGTGACGCCTAGATAGTAAACTGAAACATAAACCTTTCAAGAGATTTCATTTGTGCTTTACCCCATCTTCCAGCTGATTCTGGAGTTGAAGGAACCAATCTGGTTTGCCTTAGAAACTAGACCTGCATTCTTTTGCATGTAATAGCAATTATTGTTGGCTCATTCAAGAAATTTTCATCATTTTAATTTTCATGACACTGACAGGAACATAACAAGGGATGAATTAGAGGCTGCTATGAAGGAACATGGAATTGGAGACGAAGCAAACATTAAGGAAATAATTTCTGAGGTGGATACAGATAATGTAAGTGGTCTGTTGCACGAAGTTTTCCATTCTTCTTACAGTGGTATTTTTTATACTAGAATCATTTGAATGTATAGGATGGGAGGATCAACTACGAAGAATTCTGTGCAATGATGAGGGGTGGAATGCAAAATCCAGCAAAGCTCTTCTAATCCCATAGGTGAGAACCGATTAATCTTTTTATCAGGGTGACTATAAGAACCAGAGCAATTTTATTAAGAGACATGAAGTATAACACCATCCAGTTGCCATCTTGAGTTCAATATCAGGCACTACAAACTTCGAGTACAAGATTGAATAGGGGGTGGATTTGCATTGTAATATTTGTGCATATTTAGTGTTCGTTCTGGTTTTTTGTTTCTATTCAAATAATTTTCCTGGAAAAGCGTAGTGGACAATGAAAGAGTTTAAACTCTGGAGCTTCTCTCAGACCTTTCATTCCCTTGAATCCCGGTTGCATGGTTGTATTGATGTCACTTTTACGTAGCTGTCAGTGGATTTGCTGATCGGTACAACGAAGTAACAAAAGTTGTTGAGCATTGTCGGCATCATCTGTTTCAGATACTTCTTTTATCACCTCAGAAGCAAGGTGTTGTGGCTAGAAATAGAGGGGCTTATGTATCAGCATGAATTATATGCCTAAAGATGAATTAATTACACGCAATGCAGGAAGATTTTGCCTATTTTGGTCAGATTTGTATCTGATAAATGGTCTTAACAGGCTGCAATTTGATAGAAAAAGAGCAGAAATGAATTGTCAATTCTTGTATTTTGATTGGAAAAAGCAGAAATGAATTGTTGTCAATTCTTGTCATCTTTTATTTTCCAGAAGTGGACAGGAATGTGTTATCATTTCCCACCTCAGCTACACTCTACAACAACAGAAAAAGAAAAAAAGAGAAACATGATCCACCAGATCTAGATTCAGTGTTTTCCTGGAGTGAGACTAGACATGAGGTTGGGATTAGGAAGGAGGAGAAAGAGGACAGAATCCAAGGTAGGTTTTAGCTCTCAGCCTATAAATATTCTTCTGACGCAGATGCAGTGCAGTAGAGACAAGCAAAATGGTTAGCTTTCCACGTGAGCTTGGTTTTGCACGTGTGCACACCATTGGAACGGGAACCACTTAACCATAAATTATATGCACGTGTGCACACCATTTCTTATTCCTGGGAAAAGAGGCCATCATCGATTCCTTAAAGAAGGATGCACATCAAAAGAAAAAACACTTATTTGCCTGTCCCAAAACCTAAAATAAGAGACCAATTATTTACCCAAATTTTTTTCTCTCATGCACCGGTTTGACGCGAATAAAAGACTTTCAGCATATAATTTTTTCACAGATAAATTAAACTAATGGTTCATTTCTTAAGGGATGATATCATAGTTCACTTATTATTTTTGGGGTTGTGACGCGTATGAGGTGGTTTTATCATATAAGTTAATAGATAGAGTATTTTTTAGAGTTATTTCTTTCTGTTGTATCATTCTTGTGCTGCTTAGTTGTGTTTAATTATTTAATTAAGTAATTAATAATGTTGTAGATACTAAATACTAAAATAGTTATGTGAAGGGAGGTTTGCCTCGGATACTCGGGTTTGCTTATTAAGCGAGGGAATAAGACAAATCACACCCATCATATCAACCACCTTTCTATAATACAAGACAATACCAATCGCTGTTAAAAATAAGAATTCCAAATTGTTTACACTAGTTATTAGAGAGGATTTTTAAAACATACTTAGAGGTTGAAAAGGCATGTAAAACATACATTGAGGTTTTCGAATGAGAGTTAATTTTATGCCCGGAAATGGTTCGTAGAAATGTAGTTTAATAATTACTACAAAGAAAAAGGCATCTGAAAAGAGATTGAAAAGGCACCATTATAATGGAAATAAGAAAAATGGATATGGTTACGTAAATCATAAGTATTAATGACCCTAACCATTTGATATTTATAACCCAGATTCTATTATCCTTTTACTTTTAAGTTGCCATGATTAATTTTTTTGATTCCTGTTCTTGATTCAAGTAATGTAAGATTTAATTTCAAGAAAGGGAGGGATGCACGTGGTGTTGCATGCGGCCTTCCTCTTCTAGCTTCTACAAAACCAGAGAAAAAAAGAAAGAAATCAAATACACCTACCAAGCAGGACTCTTGCTTCTTCTTCGGTTTACATTTGCATCTCCTTACATTACCAGGACTCCAGGTTATGAAAAGTATAGTAGGCTTTTAGTTTGCTGCAATGGTGGAGCTCAAATCTTGTGCTAGTTTGGTCAATGTGTCTGCTGCATTGTGTGCAATAGAGGAAGAAGTGAAAGAAGAGAATGGTGGTGTTAATGTTGTTGCAGAGATACTATCAGAGCTGGAAAGGGAAAGGGAGAAGAATGCAGCATTAATGGAGAAAATATCGGTTCTTGAAGCTCGAATACAAAGCCGACAGGTATGATTTCCTCATTACATATTTGTGTTTATTCCTATAAAGTTATTTCAATACCATAAATGTTCTTTTAGTTAAGGATTGAAGTATAAAGAGCCATGAATATAACCTCGGATTTGCAAGCCATTGAGTTAACCTGTTCTTCTGCTTCTAATATCTACAATTTGAGTTAAGAATGGATCTGTTCCTGGTATGTCTTCAGGGGAGATGTAGCAATGCAACAGTAAAAGGCGATACGAGTTTTAAAAGGCGGAAAATAGGAGCGAGTCTACATGGAGTTGAAGATGATAGTCTGATGATGAATGTTAACATGCCCTCACAAATAAAGTATGGCAGCCCCATTGTTCCTTGCAGCAGCAGTGAAAATCATCAAGACAACTTAGTCAACTGGATGAACTCGAACGAGTCTCAATCTTTGATCACTGATAAAATCAAAGACAACGATTCTCCTGCCGAGTCTAATGATACAGATGATAGCAATGGAGAAGATGATTGCGAAGAAGGTTGTACTGGAACTGATCATCTTAATAAAGAAACAAATGTGAGCAATAGGGAGCCAGAGAGATATCTTCGTAAAGACTGCATCGACAAGAAAGCCTTTTCATGTCTGGATGAAGGAAGAAAAGTGGATGAGGAAACTAAACCTATTGAAAGCTGCAATAAATCAGCAAATGATTCATCTTTTAAGGATGTTTGTGATAAAGTTCCTTCAAGTAGACCATGGCCTAGGAAGCTTCCAAAGGTGCCTTTCTGTCCTAAGGAAGTTAGGAGGATTCTGGAGTCAGATGTCCTTCTATTGAAAAATGCTCAGTCCCACACCATTAGGAAGATCTTAGTTTTTGCATCTCTTGGTATAAGGCATGGCTGCGATGATATGCACGAGTTAGACTTCAATAATTTCAGAATTCTGAGTAAGGGAGAACCATATGCATCTCCACAAGATCTAGGGGTAAGCATCTTACTTTTTGCATACCTTGGTTTTTTCCTCTGTATGGCAGGAAAAAAGAAATACAATTATCAGGAGAGTGCTTATGTCGTTAGGATCGATGTGTTGATTCACGTTTCTGTGACTCGAAACAGAAAACTGAATATGTTTTAAGTTGTCCCTTCAATTTTGAAAGAATTTTAACAGAAGCATTAACAATGAGAATCTTTCACTCAACAGGAACATGTGCTGTATGAGAACGCTGGTGTCAAGAGGAAGATATTGTATCCAAATAGGCAGAACCCAACGTTATGTCCTGTTCAAATTCTTGAGGAAGAGAAGGCGATGCGCCCATCTGATTCTAGCTGCCCCTCGTGTTTATTTCTGTGCATCAAGTATGGTGGAAGAACAAGAAACCTTCCCCAAAATGAGTAAGCTCTTCTGGTTTATGGTTCTTAGTACATTTTTTAGTTGCATCTGTAGAACATTTAAAGACTGAGAACCTAAGAACCTCTTGTGGGATCATATCTTTTCAGATATGTCAGGCAGCAAATGGGAAGAAACAAGCTGAAGTCTTTCGGGCCAGAGGTATGCCGAATAGCAATGCTAGTCCATGTTCGTAGTGGAAGCTTCTTCTTCAAGGCGATAGGGATCACACTTCTGTACATGGCTGGTTTTCCTGATGACCAGGTTCAAAGGGAAACCAAATACCAAAACTTAGGATTATTGCAAAAGTATTACAGGTAGAGAATACTAAAGATTTTAGTTCTGCTGTCTGCTAAACTGCTGCATCCTTAATAGTTAATAGTTCTTTTTTCCAACGAAAAGTGTAATAATTTCATACTACAGGACAGATGAGGATGCTGAAGGAGAAGAATTATTTCTTCAGTGTTCAGTGACCAACGATAAGGTAATTTTGGAGTTTTGAATCATACTCAACTCTTTTCATTTTCGAGCTTTGCACACGTACATGGTTGCATTAGCTTAGACTGTCCCCTTAGCCGAATTGATGTCGAATTTATGAACCGAGTAAAACAGAATTTTCCTTGCTAATAGGCATGAAATGTAATGTTTAGCAAACACTACCCCTGTTGCTTGTAACTCAGTGATTGTCTGCTGGTGGCTAAGTACTAGCAGACACTCGAGTTCGAGTTCCACCTCCGCCTTTCTAAAAAATCTTCTGACTTAGAGTTCGAGTTGAAATTTTGCCTTTTTTGCTTGCTACTTTCGTTTTCCTTCTGCAGGCCAACCCGGGTTCTGATACATTAACTGGAAGATCAACAACTTCAACCAAAACAAAAGGCAAGAGACAAGAAAACTTGTCAAGCAAAGCCAACATTAATTGTCCAGCAAGCCTCGCAACACCATCCAGTTCTGCAGTTACTCCCCCGATTGGATTTATGGGGTATCATGGCACAGCAGCATTCCAGTGTATGCAAGTTCATGCTCCACCAAATAACCTTCCAGTCGCTAATCAAATGATCAACAATGTTGACCGAAACCAAACCACTTATCCTGTGTTTCCACCACATCCAGCAAATGGTTTCATGCCTATGATGTATTGGCATATGCCAACTTCACTTCCTCCAACTCCTTACCCTTCTGCTTATGGCTATCACTCTTTTCCGGCTTCGACGAACTACATTTCGATACAAGGTCAGCCTCCTTATTACAGGAATCCCTTCTGCAGTTCTTTAGTTACCAACGTCGTAGCGGAAAGGAACGTTGGGAAGAATGATGTGGCCTTAGAAGAAGCTGATGCTGATTCCGAAAGCAGTTCAAGTTCAAGCAATATAGAGCCAGAAGAGGTATTAGCCAGCTCTAAATTAAAGGGGTAGCCACTATATTCATTGCTTGTCTAAGTTATAAATTGTCCAGAGGAAACCCATCAAAGCAAAGGTGTATAAGTATCAAATTTACATGGTTTCTGTGAAGATATGATCTAACGCTTAGCCAAACGGGTACTAAGCAATGTTAAACTATGCAGATATAAAATGGACCTTGTAAAGCTTGGAGGAGGTCATGTCTCTTTTCCACAATTTAGTTGATTAATAATGAACAGTATAATAAAGGGTATTCAAGTTCTCTGTTCTTTGTTTCTTATTATGAGTTCCTACTTGTGAGTGGGAGAGTTCATGCATAATAGCTTTGAGTGGTAGAGTTCATTCAATTTGGTTCGATTTTAATAATTATAGTTATGAGTTACAAGTGTTATGACTAAAATGATTGGGTCTTATTTTTTATTTTAGTCAAGATACTTATACTATAATTTTATCAATTGAATTAGGGTCAACGTATTTTGTTTTTTCTTAGAGTTAGTGTGGGTTTTTTCTTAACTCATTACAAGTCAATATATAAATGGTGGCGAAGGAAAAAGCAGAAAAGAGTAGTTTGGTTCTGCCAAATTAAATTAATTTAGCAGAGAACGAAGTAAAGGTGGACATCGCAAACCTTGATTGGACGGTTGATTGTGGTCGGATTGTAGCGAGCGAGTTGTTCCTTACTTCAAGTTTTTAGAGGTGGACGGTGTTAATCGTTCACTAGGTTGATATTATTCTTTTGTTCTTTCTGATTCGATTGATAAGATTGATTGATTGTTACTATTGGTGATAGTGGTGTATGTCAGATAATTCCTATAATTGGGATTGTTATTGGCTTGGTTCCGTAATTTTTTACCTGTTGAGGTTTTCCACGTTAAAAATCTTGGTTTTCTTTTCTTGATTGCTTTTGATTCATTTGATAGCTAGGGGTTATTGATCATTTAGATAAGATTATTAGCTGCGCAAATTGATTGTCGATTGGAATTAATCCCAACAAGTGGTAGCGGAGCCAGGTTAGGTGAGGCACTACCAACAAGTGGTAGCGGAGCTTAGGTTTGAAAGATGACTAACAATGTGAAGATTGAACTTTTTGATGGAGAGAATAATTTCACAGTGTGGCAGACAACTGTGATGGATTTGTTGACTATGAAGGATCTCGACGTCGCTCTTGATGAAACAAAACCAGAGGGAATGAAAAATAGTGATTGGGAAAATATTCTGAAAAAAGCAAGGAGTCAGATCAGGTTAGTATTAGCTCCATCAATAAAGTATTTTATGATGGGGGAGAAAACACCGATGGGAGAAGCTAGAAGGTGATTATGCTTCCAAGTCAGTGACAAACAAACTTAGTCTAAAGTTGAACTTGTATTCGTTGAAGATGGATGAAGGTACGGGCATCCATAAGTACTGGTCGGATCTCAATATGGTGTTGATGAAAGTGTTTAATACAAAGGAGAAAGTAGAAGATGAAGAACAAGTGATACTTCTTCTTTCTTCGTTGCCTAAGTCATACAAGTCACTAGTGCAGTCCCTCACAATAGGGAAGACAAGTTTGACGAAGGAGGATGTGACGACTTTCCTAATAGATAATGAGAAGTTATTAGGAGTGGAGAACAAGAATAATAGTGATACACTGTTAGTTGTAGAAGGGTCATCGAGTGGACGAGATCAACGTGGTAGAAACAAATCAAGAGGTGTTAGTTCCAGCTATGAAAGAAACATATCTAGTTCAAGACGAAGGGCAAACTACAGTAAGAGAGTGCTACTATTGCCACAAGATGGGTCACGTCAAAAGATATTGTAGGGAGTTGACTGCTAATTGGAAGAACTGCAAAGGAGTAAAGGAAAGAACAAGATTGATGATGCTGCAATTATTTAGGATGGTGCAGAAAAGTGAGGATTCGATACGAGATTCCTAGATTTTAGATTCTGCATGTTCTTTTCATATTTGTGCTAACAAGGAATTGTTTAGTACTTTTGGTGCTTGTGATGATAAATCTATCACATTGGTCAATAATAAAAAACTAGAGGTTGAAGGTATTGACAATGTGAAGATAAAGATGCATGATGGTTTGGTAAGAACTCTCGCCAATGTGAGATATGTGCTGAAGTTAAAAATGAATTTAATTTCTCTTGGAATACTGGATTATCGTGGGTATGGATACTCAGCGAAGGATAAATTGATGAGGGTGAGCAAATAAGCAACTATAATCATAAAGGGGGAGCTTGCTTCTAACAATGTATACCGGTTGATTGAGATTGCAGTCAAGAGTGCGACATAAGGTACCCACAAGAGATTGAATGATTGCGATGGCTAGGTAGAGTTAACTAGGAGAAGAGTTAGCTTTGCAGTGTTGACCGGTAAGAAAGCGAACTCGACTTCTACTAAGATTGTATGAAAATTGATGATTTCCCCAAAGGAGCATGAAGAAGAGATTTCTTGTGGGTCCCGCTCAATTGGGCCCACATTATATACTTGTTGGTTTTAGTTTAATTAGAAGAAAGAAAAAAAGAAACGAAAGGGAGATTGGCGGTGGCTGCAAAACCCATTAGGATTAGTATGGGTTTTTTCTTAACCCATTAGCAGTCAATATATATGCATTCATATACATACACACACATCTATATATATGTGTAGCAACAACCCGATTTTTGACCAAAAGTATTTTAAATCATTTTTTAATACAACATATCCACGTTTTTAGCATTCGTCATACTTTCATCATTTATCAGCATTTTAAATCGAGCATAGTTACATTTATTAGCACCTTTCATTTAATGTTTATTATTTTTATCGCATTTTTGCATCATTTCATATTTTTCCGCATTTTAATATTTTAGCATTTATTAGCATTTTTATTAATCATATATACGTTTATGATAACATTTTAAAACCGCTTAATATTCTCAGCCCAGCTCGTTTCAGTTCTTATTATTTTATTTTTATCTCGCATTTTAGTTTTTACTATTTATTATTTTATTTTAATTTTATTAGATCCCGAATGAGCTTTTTGGGACCACAGTTCAATATTTCCATTTAGAGAGTTGCACTCTCATTTTCTCTCATTTTCGCTCGTAACATTTTACTCATTATATTTTATCAATAATTTTAGTTGCTTTCATTTGGATTTATTTTCGGTTTTAACAAACTTTCATCAGGTTCCGAACTAGCCTTTTGGAACCACAGTTCAATATTTCCATTTAGAGAGTTGCACTCTCATATTTGTTTGCATCATTTTACCCATCATATTTTATTATAAATTTTAGTGCTCTTCATTCGAATTTCTATCAGTTTCAAGCGAGATTTCTTGTATCGTTGGCTCATACCAATAAATAAATACTAAAATCTTTTTTTTTATTCCCATCCCACCTCAACCGTTGGATTGGTTAACTTACCGTAAGTCAACCATCCAACGACCATGTCTTTTTCTTAACCATCTTCCATTTATTTTCCTTTCCTTCAAGCTTTCCTCTGCACCAACAATTGTCAGCTCCCTCCCCTAAAAATAGCTAGCATCGCCAGCTCAAGTCCAGCCACTGTTGCTCAAAACCACCTCACCCCCTCGCTCGAAGCTTCCATCAATCCCTGGCCACATGCCCAAGCCTACTCAACCTCCCCCACTGTTCATCGCTTAATTCCAACGCAACCAGCCGCCTATATAAACCCCTCAATATCCGACCATCGGGGGGGGAGACCCACAACGGCCGGAGCTCTGACGAGATTCAAGCAAGTTGGCAATCGCCGATGCTCTCACTCCCCTCCATTTTTCCAAATCCGGCCTCCATCTGCTCCCCCGCCACAGTCGCTCCATATCGGCATCATCACCACCACCGCGGTAGTCTTCCCCTCTCTAAATCGCGTATTGGTCTTCACACCAACGATTTA
>NBIL01157668.1:0-45916 GCA_002752925.1 Viola pubescens var. scabriuscula | reverse complement strand
ATATATACATATTAAAAAAAAATTAAAAAGTTTGCGGGGGCCGTCGCCCCCCCTAGTCCCCACATAGCTCCGCCATTGCCTACCAGAGTCCGTACCTTTGATGCTACTCTAGCTGTTTTATTGCAAGTTGCAAATTTGCAATCAGTAAATTGTGTTTAAATTTGATTTTCTACCGTTAAAGGGATGCATTTATTGCATCTATTTTTTTTTATAAGCTTAATGCATGTGTCTAGAGATATAGTGGAAAAATGAAAATTCCACCCGGTACATGTTTATATTTTCTTTTATAATTTTTTTTTATAGACAGAAATAAAATTCGAACCGGAGTCCGATTTTTATTAATATTTTTATCATCAACAAAACAACCAACGAGCTACCTGCATATTACCTTCTTTTATAAGTGTTTTGTTTGTGCTTTTTTTTTTTTTTGTGATTTTAATAATCAGGATTAATTGTTATATAGTTTTTGTGGTGACACCGACACCATCTAATAAGGTTATGTTTGCATTTTGTTAGAAATTGAGGGGTAAATGAAACAATCTTTTACTTCAAGGGAGGAAAATATAAATAATATCCGAAAAAAGTAATAATTTCGCTCCATTCCACCCGGTAATAATTTTTCTTCCATCTGGCATAGAACCGGGGATCGGTAGCAATCAGCATGTCAGCAGCACCAAAGCCCAAACTTCGAGGATCAATGGCCGCGCAAGTTATAGGAGCTTCCTCTACCTCTCCGTTACAGGTAAATCGATACCAAAAACTCGCCCATTACATTACTATCATTCGCTCAAAAACCAATTTTCCTCTTATTTTTTATCTGGATTCCATTTCTATTTTTCACAATTATTCTTTCTCATCGACCTGTAGTACGAACAATTATTCTGTCTTTTATTGATAGCAAATGGACATAAAGGAAACTGCTGGTATTCAAAAAAAGAAAAAAATCCGAAAAGGTATTAGGGTTCAAGAGTTTGAGGCAATGTAGTTGAATTGCCTGCATAATTTGCATTACATTTCATTCAAAACCAACATATTTCTTCATGGGTCTCTTACAATTATCACATAGTACAGTTCTCTCAATTATTCCTTCTGTATAAGGGATTCTTTTGTAGTGATTGCAAGGTCCTTGCAGGGAAGTTGGTCCAAGGGCAGCCCTTAGTGCACCCGCCAGTCCTAACTTTGTCACATTTTCTTCCCACTCTGAAAACTTACCCAAACATTCAAGTCCTGCTCTTCCTTGAAGCTTTGCTGCATCTCCTGTACCCCCTCTTGCTATTACTGCCCAGCCCCCTTCTTCTTCGGTGTCGAGCAACGATGAAACCTCCTCCAGTATATGATCTGGATTGTTTACCAGACCCAATTTGAGTTTTGATCTTTTCATACTTTCCATTCTGAGCCAAAAGAGTTGTTGTTTGGTGAAAGTGAATAGGTTACTATGCATTTCCTCGTTGATGATGGTTAAAATGTGTCTGATAGCTTCACTCATGTTTCTATTGCCTACGTATACCATTTCCACCTGTACACCACTTTTTCTAATTTCCTTCAGTTTAGTGTTCAATTCTCTAATCCAGTTGAGGTTGTTGCTTGCGTAAATGCAAATGTCTCTGCCTTCTTGTACCTGAGACCAACATTGCAGTGAAATGAGGATAGCAGTACTATGAATAAGATTTTTACTGTGTGTTGTTGTTGTAAGGAAAAAAGTTGTTTCTTTATATTTGAATACGTGGAGGTGTTTAGTAGCATACCCATCTGGTTAATAGGGGGTCGATTTCGTCAAGCAGAAGTTGCAGTGTCCAGTTCTCCTGTTCCCATAGCTGTATTTCCCTTGAAGATGAGAAAGGATAAGCCTTGGCACCCCAGATCAGTACCATGTCAAGTGCATTTAAGTTTACAATCATCCCTTGTGAATCCAACACTACCATTTTAGGGTCATCCTTACAGTCCCATGCTTGTTTTATATAGTTCACCACGACTGAGTTGAGTGACCGTGGCTTCACGAGTGAGTACCATGGCAAAGAGTTCGATAAGAAACCGAACATCTCTTCTTCAGCATTAGACCATGTATCAGTAACTGAAATGGGAACCCATACAATCTCGTAATTTTCATGTGACTTCTTGTGGTGAGGATGGTCGCATGTTTGCTGAACCAGCAGGAGTATTCCCTCCAGTGGTAGGAATTCTGGCTTCGAAATTAGAAGTATAACTACTTTGTCCTTCAGTTGATATACACCTAGCTGTAAATACAGACATAGGAAATGGTAAGAGGCATTGACATAAAATTTATAGGATATCAGTTCTTTCCTTTTCCACATTTGGGGTAAAAAACACCTATTTCTTGGTATATTTAGTTTGGACTGTATGCATTAACTGTAGCCAATTATGAGTGTGATGAAGTCATGATTTAACACAATTACCAAGTTATTGCCATTATCGCGTGTAGGCGTTTATGATTTTTAGTTTTATTTATTTTTTCTTATAAATTAAATAATTTTGTCTTGAAACTGAACACCTAGAAGTGTTTCTAAAATTTCTTGTTTGTGAAACTCTTTAGCAGTTACATGCCATCATCCAATTGTTCAAAAAAAAAAAGTTATATGCCATCTTGTTAAGTATAAGACATTTTCTAGCATAATGCTTTATTTCTTGATGTAGGTTCTAGAAATCAAATACCTTTTCTTGTGTGGAGTAGTTCTTTAGGGGTAAGCAATCTTCTGATGCCAATAATATGCTAAGAACCTCTTGGTTGTCAGGATGAGGATCCTGGAAAAGGTTTACCAGCTTCTGGTGCATCTTTGTCTCTGCAAATTAATCAAATTAGAAATTGGTTGGATCTGTATTTCATTTTTGAAGGTACAGAGATAAAAATTATTCTGAATTTTCTGAAAGTTAACCTATTTGCTGGTGACACAGATCCACCTGCCATCTGAGGCTACTGCTTATGCTGCTCATCCTGAATCCCAGACTTGAGAGCTCCCATACTGCAATCGCTGTTGAGGTTGAATACCTGAAGAATAAATGTAAGTTATTAGCATATAAGAGTCTAAATTTCTGAGTGATCTCTTTCCTATTTTACCAAAACAGAACAGCCATGAATTATCATCAAAGAAAAATATAACAATCCATTTAACAACTGATGACATGATGCATAAGATGCTTAATATCCTGTGGAAAATATATGAAATGAAAAAGGTACATATTTATTGGCTGACTGAAGGGAAATAACATGCACTTGCTCAGGCTTCATGGCTTTCAGGTCTGTGATTTGAGAAGAGCATGCCAATGCGCTTCTTGTGACCCAGTAAGTAGCTGCATAGATGTAAGATTTTGTTATGGACATTGCTTCATCGTCCAGTTTTACATGACTGAATGGCAGTCCTTCAAACTTGACAATGCACTTTGCCACATCCACCATGATCTTCACCAACAAATTTAAGGCTTTAAGCCGAGGCTTCATTATATTTAAGTTACTAGGTAACTGTTTTAGCATCCTAACTGATAGTGCCAAGGGATTCTGGGGGTGTAACTGCATTAGGAGCCAAAATTTGCCATAGCTTGTTGAAAATGCTGCTAGTATTAATGCCACTTTGGCGTCCCAAGTATAACTCCCAAGCAAATCGAACAAGATCATAGTCCTTGCATGTAGATTCCTCTCACCAGGGCATTTTTGGAGCATCTTCAAGAAAAAAAGGTTTGTTTAAAGATGATTAATGATTATTGACTCGTGTTTTTTCAGGAGAGAGGTTACCTCGTATGAAGTTTTGCTGATGATCTTCCCCAGAGATCCCTGTGACCCAACCTCTTCTATGCTGGTTATATCCTTTTGTGCATTGGCATCAGTGTGGACCTGAAAAGTGAACTGCAACCCTATTATACTTTACTTTTACGAATTAACATTGCTTATGTAGGTTTTAACCAGGCAATTTTATACGACACAGATTTTTTTTTACTTAAAATGCTTCTCATATAAAAATCCAGCATAGGGAAGTAGTACCTCTAATGTGGTGGTGTAACTCATGATGTTCTCCACTGCACAGAGCAACTGCTCAGAATCCAGGCGACGACCATCAGGATCATGTGTGAGCAGCAGTTTCTTTAACAAGATATTCTCTTCTGGAGATGTTGCGCAAGGTGAAGAAAAGGGGTCATTCCTAAACAAGTTCATTGGCTACTGTGATTTGAGTCGGTTAAAGTACTACATGTGGTAAGCTATTGAATATGTACTTAACTTGGTTAAATATTATGCCCATATATTTATGGATCATATTGAGACAATGCACGCTTCTGATGCAGCTAGGTTACTCTAGAAGGAGAAGATACTATAACTTCCTTTACTTGGAGACCACTACAAGAAGCGCTTCTTAAAGATGGTGGACCTGCTAACCGTAACCAAGTTCAATTCCTTCCTTTGCACTTTTGTCTGTTTTGTGGGTCTATTGATGGTTTTGGCTGCAATATATTCTTTCTTCTTTTTTATGCTTTATGTCAAACACTTGAAGATGTGGAATAGGAATAAAACCTTATTGACAAAATTCTGAAGTATCAAATAATGTTTGTGTAGGCTTTTAATGACAGAAAAAAGATAAAGAGATGTTCTTCAGCTTCTTGACTTTTTAGTCTATGGAAAGAGAAAAAGAAATGGTTGATAGGAATCATACTCAAGAAAAAGGAAATAAAAGTAGAAATAAAAATGTTCCTTCATTGTCTTGTTGTTAACCTTACTCTTCTTTGTTAGCTTGAAGCTTAGTTGAAAGATTGTGGATTGATTGTACACAGTGTGATTTGGTCCTACAGTGTCTGGCTTCTTTCTTTTTTCCCTTCATTGCTAGGAAAATAATTCTGTCAGATTTGGAATAAAGCTTTTCGTAAAGTATTTTCCTTTCCTTTCTTTGATTAAAATTGATTGAGTAATGCTAAAACTCATCCTAAGTCTGCCATCTTAGAATGCCATCTTGACGTGTCAAGTTTCCAACTTCAATTTAATTACAAAATTACCATTCCAAGATTGTCACGCGTTCACTCTCCTCCCGTCATTCCTCCTCATCCAATTTCTGCCAAATCCCTAACTCATCCACAGCCAAAAATTATCTGGTTCGATTTTGACACATGGATCATAATCAAATACTACAAAATTTCTGCCAAGAGTAGCCTCTCTTGCTTTTTCCCTCCCTTGTTCTGAATTTCATTGTTTATTTGGTTAAACTATGATGGGTGAAACAGATAACTTTGCATAGTGTAGACCTTATAGATATAATGTATTATTATTTGTTGTCTTAGGAGACTCAAAACACAAAACCTTTGCTTTTGGCTGAAAATTAATTAGCGCAGGCTCCATTAGACATGATGCAAACGTAGTCAAGACTCAAGAGACAGCATGACCTAAGAGCTAGTATTACAAGATGATAGTAGAACCTTGCCATGTGCCGACAAATTGTTGTGGACCGAACGTACAATTTTTAGTACAAGTGTTAGTAGTTAGGTTGTGGTCGAATGACACGGACTTCTCCGCTCTTAATTCTAGTTTTTTAAAATAGAGAAAAATAATGTTACGAGAGCCACTTACGTAGAGACTTAACGATACTGAAACAATATTAATTTTCAACCCAAAAAAAACATAGTCAGGAAGACAAAAAAAAAAAAAAATGTAGATTCAGGGAAATCATTCTCATGTACCCTACAACTTATAAATACATTCTAAGAAACGTGACTCATCAGGATGATGTTCTTGTTTCTATATATATATATATATATATATTTATCATAATTAAGTTGCATACTATACTACTACTAGTACAATAAACTTGTTAACTTGACAATCTAAGTAAGGAGTTAAGGCTTTTGGTCTAGGAGTTGCATCTTCCTTCCTCTTCTTAATCTTGATGCCTACTCCAGATACAGCACTTCCTTAATGAGATTAACAGCAATCAGCTGCTGCTTATCTACAATAAGAAACTATGTCAAGTATTATGGTCACGGTAGTCAAAAGAAAACCATCATTTTAGCAAGTGAAGAGGTTTGTCGAATATGGTAGCTGGATAATTAATTAGCTTTGGCCCCAAATCATAAATTTGGAGTTTGCTTTTGGGTGTACAAGGAAACAAATTAGCTGGTGTTAGTACAAATAGATTAAACAAGGTTTTAAAGTAGACTTCCCATCTGTAATATTTATTTGCTACAGTTTTGGCAAGAAAATGAAATAAATTTTCTCCTAACTCGCAATGAGTTTGTAGCTGAGCACTACTTTTTGCAAAGTAAAAAGGGTTAACTCTCAAGCTCGAATCTCATAGCTTCATGTTTTTTAAACAAATTTACGAGAAACACTAATCAAATCACACGTGTCATAGAGTTACTTTCATCCTAATTGATGAATCCTTGACCAACACTGATATCTAAATCCATTTACTGATGGTCATTTGAATATAATTCTTGGAACTTGTTTGCATGCACTTCTATTTTAGTAGTAGTTGTTAGTAGTTGGAACTGTCACCATTCATCTCAAAAGAAACAATTTTTTTGCATGAAAATGTGATCATAACAAGACAAATTTTAATTTGCTGGTTTCATCCGGGTTGTTTTCTTTCAAATTCTTGCATTAATTCTCTAAGGCAGCAAATGCATCTTCTTTTGACAACGTCAAAGAAGCTGGTACCATAATTAATGTTTTGGTCTGATTCCAACTATTCGTTCGGCTCTAAAGAAACAGATGTAGCCAGTTAATTCAGGTCCCTGTTATATCAACTGTGACAGATTAGTCAGAAGCACCAAATAGGAACAACAATGGCAGGAAACATTCTGATTTATGCAACGGAATGTGTATATGTTCACTTATCATGTTGGGATCTTGTTCTTGCTTTGTTGGGTCTCTTTGTTTTCAGTTGCGTACGTGAAAGGCTCACGAACAAAGGTCCTATGTTGTGGCCTGTGCTGGGAATTCTGCCGACCCTTCTCGTCCACATCGATGATATCTACAGTTTCTGCACCAGAGCTCTGATAAAATCTGGTGGGACATTCTACTACAGGGGAATTTGGATGGGAGGGGCTTATGGAGTCATGACGGCAGATCCTACCAACGTTGAGTATATGCTCAAGACGAATTTCAAGAACTTCCCGAAAGGGAAATACTACAGGGAGAGGTTTCAGGAGTTGCTTGGGGATGGAATTTTCAATGCTGATGATGAGTCATGGAAAGAACAGAGGAGAATCGCGAGTGGGGAGATGCATTCGAGCAGGTTCGTTGAGCATTCGGTTCGGGCTATGCAGGATCTTGTTCATCAGAAGCTGTTGAAGCTGACAGAAAAGATGGTGAGGTCAGGTGACAGCTTTGATCTCCAAGAAGTTCTTCTTCGGTTTACATTTGACAACATTTGCACCACGGCTTTCGGGGTTGATCCTGGTTGTTTGGCCCTAGATTTTCCCGAAGTTCGTTTCGCAAAAGCATTTGAAGAGGCAACAGAGCTCACTCTGCGCAGATTCCTAATCCCGCCTTTTCTCTGGAATCCCCTGAAGTTTCTTGGAATAGGATTCGAGAAGAGGCTCAAAGAAGCAGTTCGAATTGTCCATGAATTTGCAGAAAAGACTGTGAAGGATAGAAGAAACCAAGTCCGCAAACTCGGAGGCTCACACCCTCAATCCGATCTCTTATCCAGGCTCGTGGAGATCGAATACGCAGAGCAAGGCAAGAATCAGAATTTTCCTGACAAGTTTCTGAGGGATTTCTGCATAAGTTTTATCCTTGCAGGACGCGACACAACTTCAGTGGCTCTAGCATGGTTTTTCTGGTTAGTAAACGACAAACCAGAAGTTGAAGCCCGAATCCTAAACGAAATCAACAACATTCTGGGTCAGGGCGAACGAAAAATCGAGAAAGAAGTTGTCTTCACAGAAGAAGAGTTAACAAAAATGGTCTACCTCCAAGCAGCATTATCAGAATCCTTAAGGCTCTACCCTTCTGTCCCGACAGAAATGAAAGAAGTCATACAAGATGATGTGCTCCCTGACGGTTCGTTTCTCAAAAGCGGGGCTCGGGTTTTCTACAGCCTCTTCTCTATGGGAAGAATGGAGAGTATATGGGGGAAAGATTGCTTGGAGTTCAAGCCAGAGAGATGGATTAAAGATGGAAGGTTTGTGAGTGAGAATCAGTACAAGTATGCGGTGTTTAATGGCGGTCCGCGACTCTGCTTAGGGAAGAAATTCGCATACTTGCAGATGAAAATGGTGGCTGCTTCGGTGTTATTGAGGTATTCAGTTGAGGTAGTTGAAGGTCATAATGTTGTCCCAAAAATGACAACTACACTTTACATGAAGAATGGTCTTATGGTCAATCTCAAGCATAGAGGTTGTTGAATTTTGGAACCTAATTAGCTAATTAGGGCATACTTAAGGGATATAATTAAGGTTTTGTCGACTTAGCTGTCCAAAATATCCTTGGTATGATCCTATGTTTTTGCACAAGTATTAGATGGAGCAGGTAATGGCACAAGGCATATGTGCATGTAAGTTCAATAATTTAACTGTGGGTGGTGGTAAATTGGTAATGTAACAATGTTGTTGATCCGTTATTATCACCTTGCCTGCGTAAATAAATAAATAAATAAACAGATGTTTTTTTCTTTTCACCAGCGGGGTTTGCAAAAATTCCGATACTCGAAATTTTAATTTTCTGACCCGAGTTTTTTTGAATTTCGGATTGGAAATTTCGGGTATCGAAAGTCAATACCCGAACTGGATCAATTTTCGGGTATTTCGGGGTACTAGGGTCACTTCCGATTTCATTTTCAATTTCATTTTCAATTTCATTTGCCCACCCCTCTCTCTCTTCTCTATCTCTCTTCTCTTATGGACAGTCTGCCGACACAGTCTTCTTCACCAACAACACAACACCAGTCGGCAGTCACCATCTACAGCAGCAGGCCTGTGAAGAGGATGAAGAGGAGAGTGACTGCCGATCTCTACAACTTGCTCTATTTCCCTTCCGGCGAAGATTCGCCCCTCCGAGGCCTGTGCAGAACAAACGTCAGATCGTTCCTGGCGGAGCACGCGCTCCCGCTCCCGCCTTGTTCTCTGTTCCCGCACCTGCTGACGTGGCAGATCTCCTTCCGCTTTGGTGATCTGACGGAAGACTGTGGAGCGGATTCTGGGCCGCTTGCCGTTGTGTGCCTGATGAGCACCCCTACACACGGGTAATCCTGAACCCAAAAAATGCAAATCTCGGGTTCGGAAATTCGAGGTCGGGAGGGAGATTTTAGAATTCGGGATCGGGAATGTTTTAGGATAGTTCACCCGATGAGCAGCCGATTCACCACATCTGCAGAAAATTAAGAATTCAAAAAATAATACTACTAATTATACAGTTACTCGAGTGGGCGTAATTTGAGTTTGGGCTTTTGGGCTTTGTTTTCCTAGTGGGCCACACAACTGAATACTATAAAAAAAAATGGTATAAAAGAAATTGTCAAGAGTGGGATTTGAACCCACGCCCTTTCGGACCAGTACCTGAAACTGGCGCCTTAGACCGCTCGGCCATCTTGACTTATTGTTAGTTGCTACATATTTATTAATTATACCACAAATAAGTTTCATTTCAATTTAACTTTCGTTTCTTTTTTTCTTAATTTTTATCAGCTGAGCTAACTGATCTTGTCTCCAACTGGTCTCGCCGCCCAAGGTCATGCCTTTCTAGTTCAAGGAAACTTAAGCTTATAAACTGTTCGACGAAATTCCCAAACCAAATATCCGCATTTAGGTCGTGTTCAAGCACTAGAGATGCTAAGATCAACCCATGACTTTCTTTAGCCATAACTCATGCTTTCATCTTTTTTTGAGTTAAAGCTACTCTGGTGTTTGGGTGGAGTAGCCGTCACTCGACCTCGTTTGGATATGGTATGTTGTTTGATATCTACTCCGATTTCTGATATCTAAACTGCATAATCTTTTTCTTTACTTTGAAGTGAACCCAAGTGTTATTTTCTCCAATTTGCCACAAAAAACCTGTTTCTTTTGTGTCTAGAATACATACTGTAAAAGATGAATGTAAGCTGTTGTATTGGTATAAGACTGTAAAAGATGAATGTAAGCTGTTGTATTGGTATAAGTTATTCTAACAAACAATATTTCAATTGATCTGAATTTTTGCTTAGTTAAAGGAGAGAATTAACAGATGTGAAGATCTTCTTCTATAGTGGAAAGATCCCATTAATTGTCTGTTTCTTTTACAGTGAACCCAAGAATTTCCAGATGTAGTCCTTTCCTGGAAAATCCAAGATTGAACTGGATGGAAGAGAGGGTTGTTTTGTCATGGTTGAGCTTCTTGTGCTGTTAACCAACTTGAACCATTGGCTTCCGGGATCGCACGAGCTGTCTTTGCTCAAACATTTGCAACGATTTGTGACAATGGTGTTGTTGGGGCCAACATCCAAGCAAACAGATGTGCCGTTGGTGAGTTTTGATGAGAGATGCATTTTAGAATCCGAGATCATCTCCCATTTCGAATTAGAATCCGAGCAAATTATACCGAGCTTTGCTGGTTTCTCCAATCCATCTGATTGAATGCAGAGATACGTCCCTTTCAGCGATATGATCTTCTCGGGCGTGTACTTCCATGCTTCGGATTCAGAACAGGAGCCTAACCTTAAAGGGTCAAATATTGTTTTCCTCAGGACACACAGACCTGTTGAAGGGTGGAAGATCACTTTATACGGATTGGTTTCTGATAGGCCTGGCCCTGCATGGAAAAACACAAACCCAACCTTAGGCTTTGCTGTCAAAAGGAAAACTAAGAAACGCAGAAGATAACCTACATTGATCGTGATCAAGTGGTAATAAAATGGTCTGTCCACCTCGAAGAGGAGAAATTGCAGCCGTATTACCTTGAAAAGGAGGTTGGATGGAAGATAGTTGCTTCAAGAAACTTGAATTCCTGATGTCACACCAATTCCAATCCAACATCCCATAATACTCGTTCATTCCAAGCACTCCTTGCCTCAAATAATAACTTCCAACTAATGTCCAGTGAGCCCAATCCAAGTCAAGTTCAGCTGCAACACTAAGGAAGCAGCTTAAATACCTATTATCATTCACGTTTGTGCCTCTTTGGTCCGCCCCGAACTCGCTCACGAACAATGGCCATCCTTGATCTAGCAAAAAACCTGAAACCCTCATCAGGTTGTCCACCACTCGTCCGCACACTTGGTTCGGATTGCCATTTACCCATGCCTGCCCTGCTGTAAATCCATACCAATGAATCTCAAACACTACTTTTCCAGTGAAGGTAAGGCTCACCGGTCGATTGCGAAGGAACATGAGTTCTGTGTCATAGTTTAGCCCTGATAGAATGACAAGAACATTCGGGTTCGCGGAATGCACAGCTTCAGCTCCCTTTTGCATGTACCTGGCGTGTTCCAACTCGTAAGAATTCGAACAATGTCACTCTCTATGGCTAAAATAGTTTTTTTTGGTTTTTATGTTGTTAAGGACGCATTACCTGTACCAATCGTTGACATTCTGTTTCGGGCCGCGAAGCTCGTTCCTCAAGCTCATGCCAACCACATTGGTAGAATCATTGAAGATGGTGGCCATTCGGGTTAGACCCTTAATCCAAAGGTCAGGATCGAAGTACTGATCGCCAAAAAAACCATTGCCGTCGTAACTACTGCAACACCAACCAGGTTTGGTCAAGTGATTGTCCAATATCACCATCACATTGTTGTCACCAAGGCTAGACACTACTGCCTGAAACAGAATAATAATCATTTTTCTTCATCAACAAATCAAATTAGTGGTAAACAGATTTCGATCGAAGAAGTTACATAACCCATGTTTATGATCGGGGAATAGGAAAAACCGCACTGCCCCATTTTAGACCAGGTAAAGCCCGAGTATACTTAGTCTTCTACTCGCTAGGAATGAAAATGAAAATGACACACGATCAAATCGAAAAGGACTAAAAGATTGTGATTATCCCATTAGGACTATCATACGAAATTCATCCATGATCGCAATCATTGGTTGTCAATTTTCGGCCAACCAAATTGCATTGTTTTTTCTTGTAATTTCTTCTTAGACTCATTTTAAAAAAAAAAAATTGGCCAATCAAATTGCAACTTTTATTGCTAATCATCTTGAAAACTAAAAATTGATAACTAATTCGCCTATTTATTTACTATAAAAATGACAACTAAACAAAATCGGAGGAAGTATTAAAAACAAAATCAATAAGCACTAATAACAACCAAATTAAGTACTGTCATTATTATAATTTTTTTTATAAAGCATTGTCTTTATCATTAAGGCTTTTATAAAAGCAACAATTTAATAAAGTCGCATTACACAAGTAATGGTAAGCGGCACGTGCAGCACATAAACTACTAATTTAATTATCTCGTACTCCCTCTGATTCGAATTAAACCATTTCTTTAGTATTTTACACATGCTAAAAAGATTCATTTTTCACATGTTTTAAGTTTATATATTTGACACTAGTAACCTTCTTATTTTATTGTTACTAATCATCTCTTCTCAATAAAAAAAAGATAAGTTAATAAAATTAAATAAAAACGTCATTTAATTTGATACAAATAAAAACTTAAAACTTCGTTTAATTTGAAATTTGAAATTGAGTGAGTAAATTAATATTCCCCACCAAAAAAGCAAGAATGAATCAAAACAAACTATTCTCAAAAAAAGAAAATCAAAACAAACAGAATCTACGGATAAGTCCAATATCAAGATTATGCAAACAATAGTATTAAATTTAGAATAATAATACTAATTAATTAAATTTATTATAATTACCTGGTAAGCCTTGATTAGGGAGAGATCAAGGATGGAAGGATTGTTAGCTTGGATGCCAGAAATGGATTCGACGAGTCCTTGGCTTTGAAAAGATTGTCGTACGGTCAGAGAAGATAGAGTGTCATTAGTGACTAAGAAAATTGGCCACGTCAACCTAACACAATTGAAACCCATGGACAGAATTTTCTTGGCGATTGTATCCATGGGCTGCTTGCTCAGCCCCTCCGCCGTCACCACTTCAAGATGTGACACCCAATTCACGCACCCCAGCTTCACTCTCTGCCCGTTCTCGTCTACAATCCACCGCGAATTGGTGGAAAGAGGAAGCGCCGCCACATGAGGTGGTGGCCGGAAGGCGACTGTAGCCAAAGTCAAGGCAATAAAAATGTAGAAAATGGAGAGTTTCTGTTTGTCCATTAGTGGTAGGTTGGTGTGGGTGTCCATTTGTTTACTCTATTGAATATATATAGAAATAGTCAAATAGATGTACATGTGTTTGCTTCTGAATAACATTAACAATTAATCCAAGTGAGTGAGTGTGAAGATTTTGGTTCGAATTTTAGTTTTATCTAAATTTTTATTCTAGTAATCTCATTTAAACACCTTCTGACGTTAAAATTAAGTTATTTTTTCAGAATGATTTTATCTAAATTACCGATTAGAAATACTCTTTTATTACTATACGTGGTAATTGCGACTTACATTAATTATATTAATGGGTGAACAGTCGGTAGTCACTATCGATATCTATAATTTTCATTTACCCAAGTAATTAGATTAGGGAAATTGAGACATTTACTTTAGCCTAAGGATTTTTTTCATGCCAGTTCGTGGTACGTTGCTAGATTTGCTTTCAATGACTAGACTTGTCAAACAATGCAAGTTATAGTTTTCTTTACGTATTCTTTTCTCTAAAAACAACTTTTCTTATCTTTTTCGCAGGGAGTCTATTTATTAGATCATATGTTTTGAAGGGTATTGTTGTCTGCTACTTCAAATTTTTTTAAACAATAATAATTATTTAATCTGTAGAAAATAAAAGGTAAAAAACATGCATTTATATATCATTTTTGTTTGTCATCGTCTTTATAGATTCAATTTTTTCTTAGAAACCAAACTGTCATTAACCATAGCACATGCCACATGCCACATGGGCATAATTAAAAACTTTTTACACCACGTGTGCATCCCATTAATGGATTTGGTTTCAACTTAAATGGAGGCCTAGTATCGGAAAGCAAAGTGAAAAAAAAAAGAACTCAAATTTCTAACCCAGCCCAGCCCAGCCCATCTCAACATACATGAATCTCAAGACCGGCCCAAAATAGAATTTATAAAAAGGCTTAATTAGTCAGCCTATATCAAAACAGATACTCCGACAAGTAATTGGAGTGTATTGCTCGTCGTGCGAATTTGAAATCCGACAAGTATTTTTCCGGCTCTCTCTAAAATACTACTCCATCGCAATGTAAGCTTCCCTTCCCTTCGCTTCAAAATTCTTGGAATCCTTTCCGTCCTCTTGTAACATCTTCGTTCTTCTGTCAGGGGAGCGCTTAAGCTAGAACTCCGTTGCCCGCAAAATGTCCATGGCGTCGCGGTTGATCCGGAGCCCAATTGGAGCTTCGAATCTTTACTGTCGGAGCTCAATTCACTCGAAGGCAAGCTCGCCTCCTCAGTCCCCGTCCCTTCCACCAAGTCTCAATCCAGGTCTTCCATCCCGTATCATACTTCTTAATTATTAGTATTTGTTAGTTGTTGATTTTTTTTTTTTAAAAAAATTGTGTTCTAATCAGCATTTCATTTTGTTTTTTGCTGTGCTTGTTTAGGGATAGTTTGCGGAATCGGAAGGGCAATGCAGAGAGGAGTTCTACCGCTGCGTTTGTTGTGCGGGTGACTAATGATGACTTGGAGGATTCTGAGAGCGAGGGTGAGGAGAATCATGAACGGAGCCTAGTGGCTGCGGAGAATCATGAACGGAGCCTAGTGGCTGCGAAACGATTCAGTTTTGATGATATTTTTATCAGGTTTGGAATCAATGCAACGCAATCTGTTAACTATTGTAATGCCGACATTCTTTAACCACATGGAGTTTGTTGTGTAATTTTCGTTTCCTTTTTTCTTTCCTTTCAGTGATAGTGATGATTCCGAGTACGAGATGGGTCTTGATACTCAATCCTACTCAATGGGTGAAACAGGAGTACTGGAAGGTGCTCTCATTGAGATAACACGTGATTATAAGCTTCAAGTCCAGGTATGTGGATTTACTTAGTTTCTAACTCTTTTTTTTTGTAATATTTGTCTAGCTACAGAAGTTAGTTTATATACCTAAAGTTATGTTCTTTGCATAGCTACACCATTGGTCTTTGTGAGTCGATGAAATAGGGAAGCATTAGTCATTTTTGATCCAGTTTATGACTTTGGATGGTGCTTTTATTAACAGGAGGAAATTAGGGATAAGATCTCAGTTCTAGAAGCAGAATTGCTGAGAGAGTCTGAAAAGTCTGCTTCTGCATTTTCTAGAATTGAGAAGTATAGGGAAGCCAGAAGGGAGTTGGACCGAAAACTTGATACTCTGTATCAGCGTAAGATGTAAGCATTTTCTCTTATGCATTTACCTGTATTTCTTCATTCTCATGGCAGTGGCTTAAGTCATTTAGAAATGCTAGGTTAGATTATGACATTTTCTTATAATATTTTAGTGCAGAAGCACTGGATGATCATTTAACTGCTATCCAGCGGGATCATGAACTGAAGTCACAGATAGAGGAAAGGAAAATAAGAAGCGATGCAGCTCATGAAGAGGCCAAAAGAAGGGAAAAGTCTTTTCAAGAAGAAAGGTTACGTCAAGAAAGAGCCAAAGCAGAAGCAGAGGTCTGTTGTTTTTCATTTGAGTTCATTGATATTTTGTTTGTAGATTTCCAGGTAAAATACTTGAAAAATATACTTCACGTCAGCTTTCTTTTGTACTTTGTGTATTCTCTTCTGTGTTAGTTGCTACCCAGTGCATCTGATGTTTCCTTTTGCCCATAAATGACTATAGGAATATTGCCATGTCACTTCTCCATGTTTTTAATATGGTATTTATCTGATGTTTTAGTTGAGTGAATTGATGATAGCAACACTGGTGCTGCTGCTATGTAGTTATGTCAGTAGTTTCGAATTGACATTAAGGCTATTTGATGGTTGAATAATTGCACTTTTGGTGCAGACGAAACGTAGAGCTGAGGAAGCAAAAGTAGCTGCTTTAGAAGCAGAGAGGAGAGCAGCAGAGCAAGCTGCAGAAAAGAAAGCAGCTCAAGACTCTGCCGTCGCATCCCAAACGAAGGATGTGGGGCGCCAAGCAAAAAATGGTTCTTCAAATCTGAATCTTCATTCCCGTGTGTCTACATTGAATGGAACAACAAAACCACAAACTTCTGGTATTCTGTTTTCCTTATGCAAGTACTCATTCTTCAAATTTGTCATTATTAGTGGTTCTTCTCTCCTGGTTTTAGCGCCTAGATACGCATTTGAATGTCAAATTAGCTAACTCTTGGTCCATATCTGAGTTTCTGTGGTAACTTTATTGAAAGCTATTCATCCTCCTCCCCAAGTGTTTCCCCCCCTTCTCTAAATTCATTCACAAATTTTCTGGTCATGGCCAACATGCTCTCTGTTGATGAAAGGTATAAATATTTCTGGTAGCCTGGAACCCTTATACTTTCATTTTCATCCTTTTTTGTTCAATAACTATTTAAGGATGGTTACTCTACAGCATCAGCTATATTTTTCTAGTCTCTACCACATGATCCCTAATTGATTCTCTTGTTTTTATACACTATCCTGAACTTGACATTTTTATAATTATTGAAATGTGAAGTTGCAAAATGAGTACCTGATTGGAAGAGCTGATTTTTGACAGGTGATGTTGTGAGGGCTGCAGAAAGTGCTCTTATTCTAGAGCAAGGAAGACTACATAAGCTTAAGGAGCTTGAAGATGCACATCAGACATTGAGATCGAGTTCTAACATGGTATTGCTTTTCACTTGTAATATTCCATTTCAGTTCTGTTGCTTTTCATTGTGCCTTCCCCTTTTTTTTTACTATAAAGCACTGGTATTATGTTAATAAATTTATAGTTTTGATATAGTTTACAGCTATCAAGGTGTTTCTTCTTTTTGATGTTTCCTCGGCACATTAGGACAGATCTCTTTTAATCTTTCTTCTGTAAATATATCGGAGGAGGTGGGAGCTGATGCTTTGAAATTTTTGTCATATGGATGTTGCTAGAGTTACCTTGGAGCTTATTTTCTGTTTGAGTTGTTCCATTGGTGTCTGATTCAGCCATATTAAGAGCTCTTGTATAATTCTGAATCTCCTATTTTAGTATGCTGATTTGGTTCCTTGTATAACTTCTGTTCAGGATTTCAGCACCCTTGAGAGACCAATTGCTAGGTTGATACGACAAATAAGGGGAACAGCAGAAAATGTCAGGTAAAGTAGATAGGATATCTATATTGATGCTATACACTGTTATGGAAAAATTATGCAGATACTTGTTTCAGTGGACAGTTGTTGTTTCTACTTTTCATTTATCCACAGGCACTTAATGTCTGTTCATTCCATATACCTATAATTTACTACACTCTATATGGTGCATCTTATATTCATCTTATTTCAACTTTTGCGAATGCTTTTTTCTGTAAAAAGCATGCTGTTTTCACACGTCTTTGTTACCAATTTGCCTCTGCAGAACAAAAGTGACTGAACTTGTTAAGATTTTAAAGAATTCTTCGTGCCCTCAATCTATCAGTGTTGCAACATTTGTGAAGAAGGTAAACTTGATCGTGCTCTTCCAAAACATGCTATTTTGGCTTTTTAAGCAATTCACACTGTCATTTAGGGTTTGAGAAGTTATGAAGTTTTCCTTTATGTTTCACATATTTATGTATGGCAATTGGGGTATCCTCTATCTCTTGGAGTTAAACATTCTTACTGAGTGCTGACTGATCTTATGGACTATATTCCATATTTATTAACTTTAGAGTTAATCAAAGAGATGTACATACTAAACTTTGCTGACCCTCCATTTGCTGCGAACAAGTTCCAGACTGCACCAACCTTGAAGAATTGCTTCTTTTTCCAATTATTTGTCCTATGAACTAGCCTTACATCTCGTATGCTTATTTGATGTTCTGCTGCTATTTTGGATATAAACTTGGTTTGAAAACCAAATTTGAGGATTCACTGATCTCTTTTCATTTTGATACTCGCAGGTTGTTTCGCATTGTGAAAGTCCTGACGATACGGCTTTTGCATGTGCCCATGTCATTGTTCTTGTTGCTGCCCAGGTGACAACTTCTTTTATCATCTTCTTCTTGATTTTGTGATGAAAGTTCGACAGTTTGGGGGAATAGTTGGCATGCTTGATTTCCTTCTCTTATGTTGTGCATTCTTCTGGGGTTCAACGGAAAGGATCCTAAGCTGCAGCTGTTGCATGTAAATCTTCAGTAACATTTGTGCTTGTTAAAGTGTGTTGGAAGCCAACTCCACTGCGCAGACATCAGCTTTTCTACTAGATCTGGCTATGTAGTCTGTAGAGGGTATTCTATTTCTGCTTAGGCTAGCAAGTTGCAGTCTGTCCTGCCAAGTGAATTAAGCAGTTTTGGTTCATCTAGATACAGAGATGTGAATCATGTAACTCTTTGGTATTTTTTACCCCTGCAGTCTCATGTGGGTTGTTTTGTGAATCAGGTCCCAGAAGCAATGGATCTTCTTCTTGCTGAGTTTCATAGAGCTTGCATCTATACAGTCCCAAAGCATATAGCATACTCGAAGGTGATTGATTTGTTTAGTTTGCAGAAGCAGCCAACAAATGCTTTACTTATGAATATGTTGTATTTCAACCATGTCTAGTGATGTTGTTGAGCACACCTCACAATTACATATGAAAGAAATTTGAATATCATTTGGTTGGTCCATTAGTTCAATTCATTTAGAGACCTAGTGGGTCTTAAGCTGCCCACCGTTCCATTACTTGAATCTTAAACCATGATAAATAATAATATCAAGCTGTTTGGACCACTATGGGTACATACCTTTTTTGCCATTTTTCAACTTACATACCATTTTTTCCCTAGAAACCCAGCTTATAACGGATTAGTGCATCCTGTTGTTTGCGGCTAAAGAATAGACGACATTGGAATTTATTTGTGGTCTCTTACATCATTTTTGTGGTAGATTTTTTTAGATTGAATGCTGAAAAGTTATCTGTTTGATTTCTACTTCAGTCAGCCTTTCAATCAAAAGAGGCTTACTACCAAGTGATCGGTCATCGTGAAGAAGATGGGAAGATTGAGAGTGAGGAGGATTATTTGAAACGGTTAGAATCCTACATGAAATTATATGGGGCTCTGGTTCAGGTTTGTCACTACCCCATCCTATGGTCATGAGGTTTTGATTGCTTTGATGTTAATGTGCTGCATTATGTACTTCATTATGTTCTGCATTAAATATTCTCAAATCTTGAATGGCTGAATAGTGGTTGATACAAGATGCTTGTTTTTGCAGACAGAAATCCGTGGTGTCCAGAACAGTCATGGCCCAAAAGAAGGTTGGGCATGGCTTGCAAGGTTCCTAAATGTTCTCCCAGCCAATATGAACACTGCTGTTGCATTGAATGCTTTCCTGCAAGTAAGTTACAATTTCTTATGTTATTGATGTGATGAAATGACATTTACATGATATAAACGAGCTGAAAAAAATCAATGTTTACACAGACTGCAGGATTTGCACTCTTCAGGAATTACAAATCTCAGTTCATGAAGATGCTAAACATCATCTCAAGTGACTTTCTACATGCATTGAGAGAACGACAAGATTCAAAGCTAAATCCAATAATTACAGAGATCCAATCCTACATATCAGATGGCAAGTTCCGTCAGCAGCCAGAAGGGAGTATCCTGCAGGAGGGCAAATTGCTTTCCAGTCTTATGGTGCCAGAGTCAGGAACAAACAGAGCGTACTACTACTAATTGCTATTTGAAAACCAAAGATCTGCTGGGAATGGAAGAAATCAACCCGACTATCATCAGCCCTAATCTTAGCCGAACACGAATATCACGTGCCATACCTCTACCACAGGTATTCCAAGTTTTCACTCCACAGCTGAGATGCATGCTCGAGGCATTACTTCCCACTGCGCTTGAAAAAGGAAACTGGAATCCAATGCAGTGCAGTGCGTGCATTATCATCAAAGTAGGTCATCAAATCATCGTTCACAGACAAGTCCGAGGGTTGGTGCAGCTAGTCATGAGCAAGGCATATATACCACGATTGGGTGATTTCAGTCTCGAGTAGATTTGGGCATCTTCCAGAGTAAGTACCTTGCAGCCTTGGAGGTTCAAGGTTGGTTCTGGTGACCAAACACCAAAGTGTGCACTAGATAAACATTAGATTGTTTAACCTATTTTGGTTCGGATAATGTTAGAACCTGTTAGGGTGAGCTCTCAGTGCATGATCTCATTTGTTGTTGTATCTCACTTTCTTTTTTCTGATACACAGAATGCAAATACAAATTCTGATGTGTAGAGGTTTACGCTATTTAAGATTTGTTTGACCCGAGTGGCTATTATTTACTGCATCTGAATTATCAAAATTTACTCAAGGTTTGGTAACAAAATTCATCACCACTTTCATGGAGACTGGAGTTTCTTCCTTCCAATTGAATAAGCAGATTGTTCTTTGTCAATGAGATATAAAAGTTAAAATTGTAACTTTTAAAAAACTATAGGGTTTGGAATTGACGCCTCTAAACTATAGGGAATAAATTAGAATAGTTTGTAGACTATAAGGTATAGAGATGATAATTGGACGGACTAGGGCATTTCAAAATGAGTATGGGCAGATATGGGTAAATACCCAAAATCATATCCATTATGCTCCATACCTATTATGCTTAATACTCAATTGAGTATATAATAGATATCCAATTACACTTAATTAAATCATTTCATCAATTTTTTTTCTATAATTGATAACCTTTTACCATGGGGTATAGATTTTTACGTGACAAGTAACTATGCAGCAAGGATTTCAAGGATTCCGGCTGCTCCTAGTATACCCGCAAGGCGTCGGAGGGGATCTTCGGCGTAGAAGCTCCGACGATCAAGTTAGTAAGCATTTTAGTACGTGGGCATAGCTTTCGTATACGTGTGTGTCCTTGCCCTTTAGAGTGGGGGAGATGGGGTATTTATAGGCCAGCCGGATAAATCCCGTAGGACACGTGTCACTCGAGCATCTTGGGCCATTGTCGGGACACATGTCAGTTGGATATGTCACTTGGATATGGCTCTGGCCGTCACCTGGCTCTTCTCCCGATAGGATGTCGTGGTGCATGATATATAATGCCCATCCCTATATAAGGGTTTTTATGCGGTTTCCCCTTCCTTTTTATTTTGAAAGAATAGCTTACCATTTCCATCGGCATAAAATTCCGATTCGGTTCTGTAGTGAGTTTCTGGAAAAGAAAAATGAGATAGAACGACCGCTTCTCCTGCATTGCGGTCCTCTCTATATAATAGCCGTACTCTGATGATCAGAGTCCTCTACGCTCTCTCCTTCCCTATCTCTAGAACCTTTTCCCTCTCTCTGTTCCGCTCTTCATCTCCGTCTCTCGCTAACTCGATCATGCCTCAGGTATTCCTACGCCTTCTTTTCGGTTCGTCCAATTCGTTCATTGTCTCATTCTTCTTGCATTGGATTTGAAAAATGGTTGTTTTTGACAGAAACGGCAGATGTGGAAAGCCAAGTCCAGTACGGAGAAGACTTCTACGTCTACTCCTGTGGCAGCGGAAGCCGTTACTAACCGATTAGGCGGTTTGAGTATCGCTGAACCGCAACAAAAGGCCGTGTGGTTGCCCAGATCGTATGGAACAGCTACCGAAGCTCCCGCCACTACCACTTCTGCTGCTGCTACTGAAGTAGCTCAGACTTTAGCTTCCACCGGATTGAAAAACACTGCTGGTTTGAGTAAGCTCTTGAGCGGAAACTTGTTAGAGAATTTTACGGTGGATAATTCAACATATTCAACTGCGCAAATACGAGCTACATTTTATCCTAAATTTGAGAATGAGAAGTCTGATCAGGAGGTAGTTTCTGTTCCATGTTATGTCTTAGTCTTGAACCATGAGATGAACGTTAGTAGTATTTCTATGCTTCTCGATATGTATTGATTGTTTGTTTTTATTGACATGTTTTAGATTAGGACGCGGATGATAGAAATGGTATCGAAAGGTCTTGCTACCATGGAGGTAACAATTACTTCTACACTGTTATTGAGCCTTTTTTTTCTTTCGCATATTTATGGTTCTGAAGGAAACAAGGAGGTTGTGGAAACTAGACTCATCTAGTCATTTTCTTTTACTTTTGTCTGATTATCAATCGTACAATACTATGTGCGTTATCACCTGTCCTTATTAGCTATGACCTTTCTCCATAGGTTACGCTCAAACATTCTGGGTCTCTTTTCATGTATGCTGGTAGTGAGGGTGGAGCATATGCCAAAAATAGCTTTGGAAATGTGTATGTTCACTTACTCATTTGTGCTCTCTCGCCCCCATCTATCCATTTTGATATGTCTTACTAATTTTATTCCTATGTTTTCTGGAACTGTAAATTAACCTTTTCCATCTGTCTCTTCGACTGACGGGCAGGATATGTCTGATACACTAACTCTGTCACTCTCTCCATGCATCCTTTTCAGTGTTAGATTTTGAGGATTGCATAAGATTATTAGCCTGCTGAACAGATCTTTCCATCGTAGGTATACTGCTGTTGGTGTCTTCGTTCTTGGACGGATGTTTCAGGAGGCTTGGGGAACTACAGCTGCAAAAAAGCAAGTTGAATTCAATGATTTTCTAGAGGTATTGCTGTAAATAGTTATGTAGGTTGCATAGAAACAAAAATTCAGCTATCAGCATCTGCTTTTAAATTTCTTGATTTGTCTTGGTGTAAGTTAATCGCTAGTTGTTGGATATGATACTTTCCGCAGTCTCTCTCTCCCCATGCATTTAGCCTCCTTCGAAAATTTTGTGCAATTGTATATGACCAATCTTATAGCTTCATCCTGATCTGTTGACTTTGACTTATGGCTTTCTCCTTTTATCTTTTGCGTTGTAATTTATCTGGCAGATTGCAAGTCCTTATCCATTTTAAAATTTATGCATTTGCATTTGCTTACAGCTGTTTGGCATAGTTATTGTTGTAGCATTCATAGATCCATGATATGATCATGTTACCTATGACATGATCATATTATCTATGACATGATCATATTACCTATGATCCTGCATTGATCATGTTACCAATAACAACTGCTGAAAATTGGTCTCACTACTATGTTTCCTCCAGAAAAATCGAATGTGCATATCAATGGAACTGGTAACTGCTGTTCTAGGAGACCATGGGCAACGCCCCAAAGAAGATTATGGTAGGGTACTTGTTCTCTGTTTTCATCCAATGGTTTTGTGGAATCACTATCTGCCAGGCCAAGAATATATGGAGATGGTAAATTAGTATATTTAAATACACTTTATGGTTGCTGCGTTATGTTAGAACGAAGAGGGAGGAAAAACAGCTCAACTGAAATTGTTATCATTGTTAAATTTAAACTTTTATGAGAGCAATGTTTCCTAGTTTTTCTGAATTGTTCAGGATGAGAATTTGATATACTATTTAAAGGGACTGACTTTGGTATGCATGCTTTTCTTGGGTATTAATATAAGATATTGGGTCAGCCATTCTGACTGTAGATAAATACGTTTGGGGACAATCATTGATTATTGTCATGTTTATTGTGACTTCATTGGAACTAGGTTTCTTGGTTTACCCATATATTGCTGGTAAAATTACCTAAAAATCTAATGCATACTTATTTTTTCCAGCTGTAATAACAGCAGTTACAGAATTGGGCAATGGAAAGCCAAAGTTCTATTCAACTCCGGAGTTGATTGCCTTTTGTAGGAAATGGCGTCTTCCCACAAATCATGTTTGGTTATTCTCAACAAGGTGAGATCTATAGATAGTAACAAGCATCGTAACCTTGCATTGCATTAAAATTGTCATGCATCCTCCCTGATAGTGGTCATGCTGATGAAGCAAGGGTCTTAGAGATTTGTCTATTAATCAGTTTTGTGTGTGAATGTTGTTTCAGCCATCAATTAGCATGTTAGTAAAGTTCTATCTGTTGTTTGTTTTCTTTGTCAATGAAGGAAAGCAGTGACCAGTTTTTTTGCTGCGTATGATGCACTTTGTGAAGAAGGAACCGCAACAACTGTGTGTAGAGCTCTTGATGAAGTTGCAGATATATCTATACCAGGTGAAGATTTCAAGTGAATTCTGCGTCAATTGCTGTTGTTTGATCTCTTTCTACCCTTCATTTGAGTGCTTACTGTAAAAAACTACTTATGGTTATCATGGTGGGGTGAGGTGTAATCTATCTTTGGTGTCAACTATAAAAAATCTACGATCAATTTTTAGGGATTTAGCTTTAAGTGTTCTATTATGGGCATAAAGGTGAAAAGGGTTCCTTTTTAGTGAGTAGTGATGTGTATTTACTATTCTATGAACTTCTGTTGGATATGCAGGTTCTAAGGACCATACAGAGGTTCAGGGTGAAATCCTAGAGGGTCTTGTGGCTCGAATTGTGAGTCGTGAGAGCTCAAAACATATGGAGGAGATCTTGAGAGAACATCCTCCCCCGCCTTTTGATGGAGGTATGATGCTTGGTTTCAAGTTTTCCGCCTGCATACCTTTGGATTTTGTTTTCCTATACTGTGTGTTCTGCTATTTGAAGGGGGATTGGTTGTGCTCTTAGATGGGCATCCTTGTCCTTATCACTATTTTCTTTTTATTTTTCCACTTGGAATGCTATTTATAGTTCTAGTTGTGCTTTATTTGTGCATTGGTTAAAAAATTATATTGCCTGTTATTGACTTGAGAATTGCTAGTTTAGATTTTATGTTTCTCCTTTCGAACAACTGGAAGGATTTTGGGTGGTGGTTGGGAAGGGTTCATTGGTTTTTGTTCTCAATTTAATGAAATTTCAGTCCTCTGGTATCCCTACCATGTAGTGTATGGCTAGTATCGATGTGCCTTTAGTTTTTATAATTCGGGACAGAAATTAGTAGTAAGAAATGGAAACTTGAAGCCTGGTTGTTTGGAAGTTATATTATCAGTCCAACTTTGTTTTGGACTTGGTATTCCTTTCTTGAAAAATGAAGCTCATGATGAAGGAAGAGCTTCAAGCTGCACCACTTTCCAGTTTCCATCTGGTTGAATATAGGTTTGTGTTTTCCATGTCATCATCATGAGAAAGTGTTATATTAATGTTTTTGTTTTCCTTGATATCAAGAAAAGGATACTTGAGATGTGCTTGGTGTCATGAGAAAGTGTATACCCTTCTGCTTTTGTTTATTTCTTGATATCAAGAAAGGAAACTTGATCAAAGGTAAACTTGGAGGATAGGAGATCCTCATGAATGATTGATTCCAAAGAAAATAAGACGGGAGTTCTCTCACTCCACTGCTTATCCATTTGGACAACAAAAGTTTTCTCCTAATTAGAGCAAGTGGAAATTGCTTGTGGCTGGAAGATTGTAGTCTAAGTTTGCTTGCATCATATACCATATCATTGCAAACCGACGAACCTTATTAAAAACCTTCTGCGACATTATTTTCTTGCGTAAAGTCTGGTTTGGCTAAATTTCCATATTTTGTCTGCAAATATAACAGTTTTAACATTGCTTAGTGTTCATGAGGGCATTAGCTGATATGCAAGCATGATTATTTAGTGGGCTAATTTTGATTGTGATCTTAGATGCTTTTATCTTAACTAATAGTATGCTTGTGAAAGGTTGGTGCTCTTTCCCTTATCCTTTTGTACCCTAGTGATCACCAAACAGTGCTCAAGTTTACCGAACTTTGTCTTTGATATTCTGGAATTACATCTACTTTTGCTTTATATTTCAGCTGGCCTAGACTTGGGACCAAGTCTACGGGAAATTTGCTCTGCAAACAGGTCAGACGAAAAACAGGTGATCTTGAGTTCCTTTGCACCTGAAGTAATTTATTTTATTTTCTTGTATAACTGTTGTTATTGAATACATCGATCTTTCCTTTTCCGCAAACTGCTGCAGCAAATTAAAGCACTTCTGCAGAGTGTTGGCACTTCCTTTTGCCCTAACTTTTCAGACTGGTTTGGTATTGAATCTGGTGATATCCATTCGAGAAATGCAGATAGATCTGTTGTTTCAAAATTTCTACAATCCCATCCTTCTGATTTTTCAACTGCCAAGCTGCAGGTTAGACTTTTCTACTTTTGCACTTGCTTTATTTATCGGAAAATTTTGGTTTTAAAATAACTTTTTGTGCTGATATATCTTGCTGCCATTGTCAGCTCCTTACTGGAAATTATGCAAGTTTTTTCTTTAAACTAATCTAATTTAGCATCACAAAAGTGCCGTTGTGAATTGTACTTTATTTTTCACCTTATAATGAGTTTACTTCTTGATTGAACCAGGAAATGATCCGTTTAATGAGAGAAAGACGCCTCCCAGCTGCTTTTAAATGCTATCATAACTTCCACAAAATCGGCTCCGTATCGAGTGACAATCTTTTCTATAAGTTAGTCGTTCATGTCCATAGTGACTCGTGTTTTCGTCGATACCAAAAAGAGATGAGGTATTGTTTAAACACTAAATACAACAGTATTCTCTTATCATGATTATATGTGTGAATAAGCTTTCTTTTGGTGCCTTCTACCCATGTTATATGTGTTCTTTCAGTTCCTAACTAAAAAAATGTTGTATCACAGGCACAAGCCTGGATTGTGGCCATTATATCGAGGTAAAACACCTTGACCTTCCCATGAGGGTGACCTAATTGTAGATTATATTTCGGACTTCTTCTTGCTAAACAAGTTTAAAAGTTACTCCCTAACCCATGATTATTGTCTAGGTTACTACTTTGGTTTTCCCCAAGTTCTTCTACGTTTAATTTGTTCATGGAGGACAACAATTCTTTTATGTTCAGTTTGTAAACAACAGAAGCGAATGAGGGCTGGGTCTTAGTCTATGTTTTTGTGTTCTTTTTTATTTTAGTTTCTGAAAAGGATGGGAAATTCACGTTATGATATATATTGTCTGTTTTACTTTTTTGAAATGGTGGGAGCTGGGGTTTGGTGTTGTTTCTAACATCTTTGTGTTGCGTAGGTTTCTTTGTCGACCTAAATTTAGTCAAGGCAAACAAGGAGAAAGCTGCTGAAATTACAAAGAACAAGATCTGCGTTGAAAGTGTTAATGATAATGGTGACAAATCATCAAGAGAAGGTTTAGCGGATGAAGATGCTAATTTAATGATCAAATTGAAATTCCTTACATACAAGGTGTGTGCATGAGGTTAACTTTGTTTGATGTATCCTTGTGTTAGCAACCTCATGGTTGGAGGTTAGAGAACTAAACATGATTACTTCCTTTATGCTGATAAAAACACATTCGGCTAAATTTAAATAAAGATTCCAATGAACCTCATTTTACAAAGCCTTCCAACAACTGTTTTTGTTTTAACGGGAGGATGGCAAAACAGGACTTACTGTTCCTTTCACTGCATATATTTCAGTTTTGTATGAATATGTGTAGTCTTACTTTTTCCTTGTTGGATTTCATCAGGGAGCTAACTTTTTTGGTCTATTAATTCTTATACACAGTTGAGAACCTTTTTGATTCGTAATGGCTTGTCAGTTCTTTTCAAGGATGGGCCATCTGCTTACAAAGCTTACTACCTGAGGTTAGCATTTACGTGTTTGCATTAATCTTAAAATGTCCCGAAGATGATATTTGTGCTATACTTTTTCTCTATTTGGTAGCAGTATACTGATTGAGGAAGGAGTGGAGTGTGGGCTCTGTAACCGGTGATCATTTTGTTGGAGAATATCTACTTACCAAGCTTGCACTAGACTTATGTTTCAATAACTCTTACCTACTTATTTCTGTGTCAATATTTTAGCAATGTACATGGAATAGCTTTATTTATTATGAAAATCGTCTCTTTTCTGCAATTGTTGCATGCCATCATGTCGACTGTACTATACCCACTCCGAGTTACGCCTATAGTAACTGTTATGCCACCTACTTCCTGTCCCATCATATAACTGGGTAAAGTTAGTATTTTAAAGTCCAGTGTGAGTTTGCTAAAACATCTTTTTATTTTGACACTACAGGCAAATGAAAATATGGGGGACTTCTGATGGAAAGCAGAGGGAACTCAGCAAGATGCTTGATGAATGGTACTGATAGGGTTATTCTTTTAATTTTGGTCTTTGGCAACTTATACCATTTTCCAGTCAGTGCTTTCTTTAAAAGTAACTAAGCCTGCATAAACGTTCAGGGCTGTTCGCATACGAAGAAAATATGGAAACAAGCAGCTGTCATCCTCAATATACTTGACCGAAGCTGAGCCTTTTCTTGAACAGTATGCGAGTCAAAGTCCAGAGAATCAGGCTCTGATAGGTTCTGCTGGAAGCTTGGTTAGATCTGAAGATTTCTTGGCCATTATTGAAGGAGGCAGGGATGAAGAGGGTGATCTTGAGACAGAGAGGGGAGTGGCACCTCCAACCCCTAGTTCCTTGGTCAAGGAAACTGTTCAAAAGGATAGAGGTTTGATTATATTCTTTCCAGGTATTAATTCCATCCCCATTCAGATTTTCATATAGTGAGTTTCTCATGATTTGTATGAATTATCTTATTTATAATGAGGAGGTTCAGAACAAAATTTTCAATACTTCTTACCCATGTTCTCTTTCTGTTTATACATGTTCTTTTCTTACTGGTTCATGTACTTAATATAATTTAATAATTTGTTGAATTATTAGGTACCATAACCTAATTGACACTAATACAGAAACAAATGCAATCAGTGACTTATTGGGAATAGATAGTTTTAAGTGGATCATTATTATAAAAAAAGTGTTGGCAGCAGGGACTTTTGTCCAACTATGGATTGTGTATAAGCATTTGAAATGCCAGTGCTTAGGGGTAATGAAAATGATATTTCTTGTTTTTTTGGATATGGCTTCATTTTGTGCCTGGAATTTGTTAAGCAACAGTTGTTACTTGTCTTTGTTGTGGTTTGATGCCAAGAGCTAAGCAATTGCTACAAACATCTTCATGGTTTTCTTCCATTTTGGTAATATGTCGAAAAAGCACACAGGCTCCCTAGGCTTTGTGTATTTTTTTCACAAGATTTTAACTTTAGAATTAGTTGCGTTGAGCTTTTGTTTAGCTTCTGAAGTTAATTTTCATTTATTCATTTTTACGCCCTTTGATGTCATCAACTATGATCTTGATGTCTATATTTGAATTGCCGTTTCCAGGAATACCTGGCTGTGCCAAGTCTGCGCTATGCAAAGAATTACTAAATGCTCCAGGAGGGTTTGGAGATAATCGCCCAGTCCATTCTTTGATGGGTGATCTTGTCAAAGGTATGTGATATGTTCCTGGAATTAATTGCTTCTTATTGTGGTTAAAGGAAAACACTGGAGTCAGCATCATTGGTGGTGATGGAATGATCTTGTTAACACAAAGTTCATGGTCAACACTGAAAGGCACTTATATCCTGTTACCGTGTGTTGTGGATTTATTTGTAACTGCAATTGACTTGTTTCTTACTGGCTCTTACCTCCCTTCATCTCATTTTAAGTGTCCTCTTTAACTTTTTAACTCATATTTTGGTTTCACTTTTTCATTTATACCCTTCAATATTAAAGAAAAAATGGTTTAATAATAGGTAATGAGAAGAACTGGTAAGTTGCATTTTTTACTGGATCAATAGGCCTGAAGGAGTACTAGTTAGTATGTACAACAACTCTCTCCATAACAGATTGAATAACTTCAAGTTGGAAATGTTTTAAAAAGCAAAGTAAAAATTCCAGTGGAGAATGGCAGGCCTGCTGAGATTTGACATCACTTTCAAAAGTAGATAATTGTGGCAGCGATTTATCCCCGGCTCTATCACAAAAATCAAGTTATCCCCGGCTCTATCACAAAAATTGGCTCTATCACAAAAATCACAGTTATCTGTAATGATTAGTATCTAAATTTCTTTTGGCATATTGATGCTTTGATTCTAACGTTTCCAACAATGTAAGCCCTTAATTTGAGTAATGTAGGGTTTTGACTGGACAAATAGGCCCGAAGGAGTACTATTGAGTATTAACGGCACCAATCATCTTCATACCAGAATGAATAACTTTAAGTTGAAAAGGTTTTAAAAAGCGAAGTAAAAATTCCGATGGAAAATGGCAGGTCTGCATATTGATGCTTTGATTCTTACGTTTCCAACAATTGTATGCCCTTCCTTAATTTAAGTAATGTAGGGTTTTGTTTCACCTAGAGAGCTGGGCCTGACTGAATATCCCTTTCGGACAGGGAAGTACTGGCAGAAAGTTGCTGATGAATTCAGGAAAAAGCCGCATTCTATATTGCTTGCAGACAAGAATGCACCGAATGAAGAGGTTTGGAGACAGGTAATTCTGTCAGTTTAGTGCAATGCTTTGATGGACCAGAGGAGACATGGATAAACGTTTTAGGTTTAATTTATTCTAGCCGTCATGTTTGCCAGCAAGTGCTTGCCTATAGGTGAATAGTCTCTGTAAACAACAATGGTAGTATCCATGAATATAAGAGTTTTTTTTTTGCCCAGATTACAGAGGGGCTCTGTGTTGGACTTTTTTGCTTCTTTTAAGCACGTGGTTAGGCAAAAAGAAGGTTCACTTGTTCCTTTAAATACAGTGTTAATTGTACGTTTAGGCTTCATAAAAGGTTACAACCAATCCATCTACGCTGTAGTAGGTTTACTCTTCACTTGCAATTTTATGTTCATCTGGTCACCAGAATACAGTTTTAGTGTGGACTTGTGGTTCTTCAAGAAGTAACTGGATCTTTTGTTGTTGAAGTTATTTCCTGTATGCCTCATCATTGCTTTTCTGCATTGCAGATTGAAGACATGTCCCGCAGAACTGAAGCTTCTGCTGTTCCAGTTGTTCCAGATTCTGAAGGTTACTATACTTTTCTTGGTGCTAATCAATTTTCATTTTTATTCTTTGTAGACCGTCAACCATCACCAACTTCCATTATTTATGTGAAAAAATGTCTTGTTCTCAATGTGTCAGCCACCAAAAGAAAAAAACACTAGTAGTACTTTGCTTCGCTACTATATTAGCACGTCTATTAGTGCTTTTGTAGCCCTCGAGTTTTGCAGCTGTCAACTTAATTAAGCTTCATGCAGTAGCTTTTGTGTTTCATGTTTCATGATTATTCACCTTTTAATGTAATGGTTATTAGTTTCTAGGGTCTATGCTAGTGCTGATTCTTTGTTATTTTCTGCCGAATGTTCAGGTACAGATTCAAATCCATTTTCCCTAGATGCATTAGCTGTTTTTGTTTTTCGTGTGCTTCAACGCGTTAATCATCCGGTACTTCTCATCTTTGTTTCCTCTTGTAAATTGTTCCATTTTCACCAGTATGACTTTTTAAAAAATACCTTCCTAACCCATTTCTTTGACTTTATAGGGGAATCTGGATAAAGCATCTCCAAATGCTGGCTATGTACTGTTAATGTTTTATCACCTTTATGAGGGCAAGGTATTTAATCTTATTGGCGGTGTATTGTGGGTTTGTATATCTTTTGATCCTTTTTGATATACTCCTGCTTGTATTTCAGAGTCGCACAGAGTTTGAGAGTGAATTAGTTGAACGTTTTGGTTCTCTTGTTAAGATGCCATTGCTGAAATCAGATAGGTAAGGATTGATTTAATCTGAGATAAGGTGGTAAAGTTGCACGTAATTTTCTCATGAGGCAAACTTATGTTTCTTCCTTTCTCATCTATTTTCTAATATGCTTTACGATGCTTCTCTTTCTCGTATCTTCTTCTGGCATGACTTTCCGCTGATTTTCTCAAAATTGTTCATCCGTAGCACTGAGTTTTTCTTTAGGGCATGTTTTGTTTCCCCAATAATAACTCTTATGTACCTCTGCACCAAACTAAACACTCTTCTCCTATGTCATGAAAACCTATCCTTGTTGTTCTTTGAGGTAAGGTGTGAACAAGGTCATGCAGGCATCTGAATTCTACTTCCATGTGATGAAATGTGCTCTTTCCCCCCTCTCTAGCAGTTGTAAGTGAGGAAAACTCAATCATGATGCTGGTAAAGAAATAGTAGTTTAGACATGAGAATTAATCACACTTCCTGTTAAAGCAGAATACCATAATGAAGTCAACAACATAGTTTGTCAAATATCATTTGCCAATATCTGACATTGAGGCTTGAGCGACTAATCTTGTTAGAAGGACAATGGTTTAGTTTCATGCTACATCTTTATCCTCTTGTCTCATTTAAACATCAGACATCTATACGACCCTACCATCTTGAATTAAGAAGAATATAGTGCACACATTTCTTTCTTTTTACATTTCATCAATGAAGATATGATTTGGTGTTCATTTATGCGTGTGCAGGAGGCCTCTGCCAGATCCCGTAAGGTCAATCCTAGAGGAGGGAATAAATCTGTACAACCTGCATTCTAGAAGACATGGAAGGTATTTACACCCTTACAATCCATGTGATATTTTTAAGATCAACATAAGACATTTGGCATTTTCTTTTACATGTCATACATGATACTTCTTGTGGATTCTGGTCACTGTGCTGATATATGGTTTTATTTGAAGATCATTTCAATTGAATATTTTGTATTGCGAATAATATATATTAGAAGAATACACTTTATATGGTGGTTTGTTATTGTGTGGTTTAGATTGGAGTCCACAAAGGGGTCATATGCAAAGGAGTGGGCTAACTGGGAGAAACAATTACGATCAACTTTGTTTGGCCACACTGAGTATATGAATTCCATTCAGGTTTGCACACTGTTTGATTTTTTGTGGCTTTTTTTAGGAGTTTCGTTTGTTTGCTTCCTTTTTTGCTTTCAAAAAAGAAAATTGCTTCCTGTTTAATTTTTGTTCCCTTTTTCCATTTGCATGTGTACTCAGGTTCCTTTTGATCCTGCTGTAAACCAAGTGTTGCACCAGCTAAAGAATATTTCAAAGGGCGAATACCGAACACCAAGTTCTGAGAAAAGGAAGTTTGGGGCAATCGTTTATGCTGCGGTCAGCTTGCCTATTGGTGAAATCTCCAGTTTCCTAGATGGCGTAAGACCTTTTACCTCATTTTATTCCTATTTAAGATTGAGGAAATTGGCAAGCAATTAACATTTGCTTATCCATTCTTAAGTTATCCCCCGTGACTGATCTCTAAGAGTTTGCTTTTTATTACTTGGTCTCCTCGCAAATCCTCTCCGCCCCACCCGGGCAGGAGAAGAATGCCAGTTGAGCCATTGTCGGTCTCCAAAAGATCCCAGCGTGGTCAGTCTCTAAAATTGAGACTGGGTTAAGGGAGTCAGGTCCTTACCACTCTACTCCAACCAATGTTTGTTGATCTCCAAGAGATTATTAGCATTGGCAAATATAGTATTTTGCCTGCCTGCTTGAATTTCCAATGATTAAAAATATGCAAGTCTGATTGAGTGAGTAGGTCACAAATTAAGTTAATCAATGAATGGGATTTGATTAATTCCCCAAATAATACATGGAATGGTTTCAGGTGACAACCATAAATATTTTTTAACACTGTGAAATAGACTCAGTTTTAACATGTTGCATGATGGCTGAAGTTGGTTGCAATGGTTACATCGCCATGCTCATTACCCATATAACTGCAACCTCAATTACTGTTTAATCTGGGTGCCTTTGTCTTTATGGACCTAACAAATATGCAGAACTAAATTTGGAAGCTGATATTATTTTGCACCTCCTTTTGTGCTTTTTTCTCTCCAATAGATCATGTAGACATGAGCTATTCCTTTTACATGTCGATTTTGTCATGTTATTGCCAGTATGGACTCAAATGCTTACTTTTTCAGCTGGCTCGGAACAACCCAAAGGTGGAAGTTTTTCTGAAGGACAAGGACATTAGGAAACCTCATGTGACCCTTGCTCACAAGAGAAGTCATGGTGTTGCAGCAGTAGCTGCTTATGGAATCCTTCTCGATCAAAAGGTCCCCGTGAATTTGACTGCCCTTCTTTTCACTGACAAGATTGCTGCACTTGAAGTACAGCTTGGATCTGTTGAGGGCGAACAAGTTGTATCCAAAAATGAGTGGCCGCACGTCACTATATGGACAGAAGCTGGAACTGTACCCAAGGAGGCCAACACACTTCTGCAGCTTGTTTCGGAGGGAAAAGCAAGTCGTATTGAGATCAATCCACATGTTACCTTATTCGGCACATTCGAATTTCGTTGAGTGCATGGTTTAATCTTCCTTGCCAAAAATAGGCAGGAAGTGGGGCTTTTGTAGGAATTATCTTGGCATTTGAGTAATCAAATTTTGCAGGCGCTAGGTATACAAGTTGAGGGATGATATCAAAACTTATGTTGAGATTATGTTTAGGAAAGATTTTGTATATAGGTAAAATAAATCTCAATTCGGAAAATAATTCTCTGTTCATCTCTCATTTTGGTGCAATGGAGAAAAACCAGGATCAACTAATCTGAGGATTACGTGATGATATATCTGTTGCTTTTCTTCATCAGCTTATCAGGATAAAAAAACTAATCCGAGGCATTCAATCCTGACACTTTCCTGCCACATAACTATGTTTTCGGGAAAACTAAAGCTCAACTACAATGATGTAATTTTTCAAAGAATAACTCAACTCAAGGTGGGAAAAAAAAAGGAAAACAAGAAAATCCTTCAAACATTTGTACAAATTTCATACAAACTAACAGAACGAATCTCTCTAAAATTCGTGATAACACTCATACCAAGAAGGATGGAAATCATGACAAGCAATCAAAGAATGGATGTGAGCCTCAGTATTTTGTTCAAGCTCGTGCTTAAGAAAGAAGACCTAACCTCAATCTAAACAATACTTAAATAACTAGTTCCGGCATAGTAACCGATTTATGCAACGTAACTTGATGAGCGTTCCCGGCCAAGGTTTGAATAAAACACTTAAAGAATCACATTATTGCTTCAGGTATTTACCATGATAGCAGCTATACTCTTCTGACATAGCTGTACATCTCAAAATTGTTTCTGAATTCAAGGAATAGTTTTTCGCGCCAAGGTGCATGTATTGTGTGAAATGGTACCATGCAATGGTTAACATCTCTCTATTCCTCGCCTCTCCGCTCCGCCTATGAAGAATGAGCAGTTCTTTGCATTTCACTGGATCACTTACGTCAGAGGCAGAGATCAATCTTAGACATACGAAATGTCATTAGTAAAGCTTGATTCTCGTTTGTATTTGACTTCGACAAATGGGGCATGATCGGAGGTCTTGTCCACACTCACAACACGTCTGCAAGATAAACAAGGCATCAGTTCTATAGTGTTTGCTTGGATGAGAATATAGCAGAAATAAACAAACATGGTTTACCTGATGCCCGCAACCAAAGGCCATGTCTTTACGATTAGTGAGGCAGATGGGACAGAGCTACCAAAAAACATAACAACAACAAAGGTTTAGCTGTAATGAATTCAAATGATGGTGATGGTAAGATTTTTGTTGTTGTTGACTAGCACGCCCAAGGTTAAAGATATGGTTTAAGAGTAAAATGACAGGAAAGAGAATAAAAATGAACTAATATTATTCGTCAAACAGTTTTTATACCTGATTATCATGCAATGAATTCGAGGATTGAGCTGTGCTGGCTGCATCATATCCACTGAAAGATGCATCGTATGGAGAAGGTGTTCTGGGTGCTTCATATCCACTGACAGGTGGATCATATGAAGGATAAGGCCGCTGCTGAAAACTGCTTGAGCGAGAAGGTTTTGAGCTGCTATTGGAAGATGTACCATTAACAGGTGTGGGCAGAGGAACTCTGTCAGATCCATCTCCTCTGCTTTGACTGCATTATTTATGGAAGCAAACAAAAGAAAAATAGCTTTAAATGTCAAAGGCAGAAAGCAGTAACCAAAAAAATTTAAAACATCTCTTTCTGATTATACCCCAATATCCCAAGTTCCATAGTTGCTTTGTATTGAGAAGGTATCTCCATCAGTGCTGCAAGCGCAAACTCCATCTCTCTCCTAGATTGACTTGAAGTTTTTGACATGATTTCTGTAAAATTCACAAACTGACAAAAGCAATGGCACCAATTAAGTATTCTGAAAGTACAAAATAATCAAGTATGATTATGATATCTTGATATCTACATGATAACACCACTGCTTACCTGGAAATTATCAAATGCTCGGGCAGGAATGTTATCATCAAACTCCTTCATGACATCCCAAGGCCCATCACCAACCCCGACTAAAATTATCGACAAGGGGTATTGACTGCAATTAAACAAGCATGTAAAGTTAAGAACAGAAAAATATAAGTTACTTGCTGGGACACTTTTCTTTTCATTGAGTTACCTGGCTTTTACGATTGCATCAATTGTCTTTCTCTCCTGTGGACTTAGTTGGCCATTTCCAGTATCGACACTTCTTGTCACCTATCATCAACAAAGTACTTCTGTTAGGCATGAGCAACAGGATAAAGAATATTGAGAAGACAGGCATAGTCTAAACCGAAGCACTTTGTGCATAAATTGGATGTATGTAATTCTAATGGAACTTGTTGCTTTCAAATATCATAGCATATCTAATTATATATTGTAAAGCATCTGGTAAATCTAGTATATGCAAAAGCGAAACTCGATCATGAAGGTGTAGTACCTGGCCATCAGCGATTATCACCAAAACATGGTACTGCCCACCACTTTGCTCAACAATAGTAATGGCCATCTCAATGATGGGAGCGAATGATGTTGGTCCTGCCATAGAGAAAGTAAACAGCAACATTCAGAACCAGCTGGTAGAATGTTAAAAATGCAGAATGGATAGACTGAGAGGGTGTATAGAATCTGCACCAGCAAGTCGAAGGTTGGGAACAATTTCTTTGTAGCGGTATAGGACTTCCTCGAACCCATTACAGAATCTCTCATCTGGATAGAAACTGAAGACATCTTGGTCATGTGTTGATGCTGCAAATAAAACTGAGATGTCACTGTCTTGTCCAAAAATTTAGTTCCACATACATTACTCAAGGGGATACTTCAATCAAATTACCATCTCCAAATCCAAAGCAAGGAATTAAGTTATCCTCATCGAATGCAGACAAAGTCCTTCCTATAATTGATATTGCTTGTTCATACGGATTCTGATCATTTCCAATGTGATGTAAGCTTCGACGATTGAACGATCTTGCACCTGATTTCCACATAAAGTTATGCATGTTGCTTCATAATCATAATTAGTGCTGAAAACACTAAGCGTGAGGGTAAGACCAAACCTGTCCACTCATTGCTTTTTGTGAAATCAATGCCGACGATGAGATTAGAAGACTCTAGGCCAGCTTGAGCAAGAGCAGCAGTGACCTGTAGTCAATTACTCGCATCATGTACCATCATGACAGATACACAAATTGCCAAAAGCATAGAAAATTGGCCATAAGCAAAAAATGTACAGTCTGATATTCTTAACAATATAGGCAAGACAGCGAGTAGAGGAGATGAGAGAGAAAAAAAAAACATGCAGTATGGAGTTCCTAGTGATAATGATGGTAAACAAGTTTACTCCAGCTGTCATTCACAAGTTGGAGGTTTATAAGCGAATAATTTGTGGCTCCTAAACCTGAAGTATGAGAGTTTGAAATTTCAATGCCAGATATCTAAAATCTGAATGCTAAATTTTGTCAAACATCAATACAGAGCCACACAAGACCCACTTTTGGGTCACCATCAACTAAACACAACGGCTTATGACATGTTTTAGTTACAGTTTCTATATAACTTTTCACTTAAGCAGTCCATGTCAAGGTAGACATGTAAACATCCAGTAATTTACATAAAAGTCAGTTATGTCCTTCAGAGTCATCCAGTAAAACTTGCCCAAAGACTAGCAATCCAAGACCAGTTGTTTACGGTCATACAGTAAAATATGTTTGCGAATCTAAATATCGAGGAAATTTTCATTCTTCTGGCACCAATTCATCCTAAATGCTCCCATAATATCTAAGATATACTGTTCTGGAGAACATTCAAGGTATTTATGCTAAACAGCAAGATTATAACACACACCTCAGATATTTATACCCATCATTGAATGTTGACTATTGATCCAAGGTAAACATATCAAGTCCTACCATTCCTTGCCACATCATCAATATCTCTTACGACATAATGCAGAAACAAAAACGCATAACAAGAAATCGCAAAATATGCAGAGCATGTGGTCCAACCTGATCCAAACTCTGGTAGTTATCAGCTATCCTGGAGAACTTCCTTTCCAGCCTCCTCTGTGTCTGCTGCTGCGGCCTTTCTGGTTCATACCCATAAGATGGAGTAGGCGGCGCATTGTGATGTTGAGGGGTAGATTGGTGAGAGTATGGCGATGGCTGCGGGTATCCATAATTCCATGAAGATGATGAACTGGGAGCAGCATAAGTAGGATAAAACTTCCCACTCGACCCTTTTGAGCTTTTACCTCCCATCAATCTTCAAGACCCAAAGTTTCTTCCTTTCTTATTCCAAAAAAGAAAAAATGAAAAGAAATCTTTCTCCCTTCTCTAAACAGGTAAGCACCAAACAGACCTGCAAAGGAAACAACAAATCCCCATGAATGGCTGAACGGGACATCGATATAAAACACAAACCCAGCTCATTAATGTACCTTAAAGGCTGAAACTTTGCAATAGAAATAAGCAATTACGAGTTGGATAATGCGATAACTGAATGGATGTAAAGATTTTGAAGTTATTGAAACATGGGGGTTTTAAAGTCTTGAAATCCAAGATAAATACCTAAATTAATACGAAGTTTCTGTGTTGATTCCAATGGAAACAAAAAGACCAAGACAAGCAAAATGGCGGCTGCCTGCACGACAGACCAGTTCAAAACAAATCACTGTCACCGACCTCAGAGAAGAACACCGGGGTAGTTGTCTGCAGTGAAGAAAACGTAAATACAAAGAAGGAGAAGGATTATTGGTGGAATTTTTGATTGATTAGCAACACGCATATGTATAATTATATAATTATATAATTGTGAATATTATTGAGACTTTGAGAGAGAGAAGAAAATAAGATTTGTATTAATCTTGTACGTAATCTTGACACGTCATTGTTGATTATGGTGATAATAATAAGGTAAACTATTTTTTTTTCCTGTGGAATCGTACTAAGTGACGTCAGCTACAGAGGATGTTGTTACCTCAGACTCATGGAAATCTAAACAGCTTCTAGTTCTAGTAAACTTCCTGGTCATTCTCTGTAGCAAACTAGCAAAACATTTATACAATTCAAAGTCGCAAGAAATATTGATAAATGAAAAAAACAGGTTGAAAAATATTAGGTAAACCACGTATAAATAGTTTATAAAATATTTCATTTAACTCTTTATAGTTTAAAACCGCGCCCTATAAAACTAACAATTTTAATCTTTTTAGTGGTTAAAAAATCAAAAACAAATGGAAAAAGAATTCAAAAAATAATAACGAGAAGTTTTTTATATTGCACGCTTTTAAACTATACGGGGTGAATGAAACATTTAGTAAATTTTATGGTTTTTTATGTAGTTAATCCAAAAATATTTAATACTAATAGTTTAATTTCTATTTTCTCCTCAAGCAATTTTCATTGACTTTTGATATATAATAGTTGCATATTGGAGAAGTTGACCGTCATATAATTATGAATGTGCAAGTAGTAGAAAGAAAACGTGTGTTCCATCAAAAGAGAGTCTCTCTCTACTAAGAAATGCCAAAAGGATTAAAGAATTTCACTCTCAATCTTTTTTAACTTTTATTTTAATAAAAAATAATTATAAGTAGTTTTTTTCACCATCTTTTATCTCGTTTTTATTCGTCCATTGTTCTGAAATTCTTTTAAAAATTGGTGTTATTTTTTATAGGAAAAAATGTAAACCCATTTTTAATTTAAAAAAAAAAGGTGTTATGTTGGCAACTTTCCTTTTTTTTTAAATGCATAATTGCTTGTTTAGAATTTGGTCACAGTTTAATAGAATAAATTTCTCGGTGAAAAAGTAGATATGATATTCTGAAAATCGAATAATAAAATAGACAAATAAAGTACTGTATTATTGTACATATAGATATAAAAAATACTAATAAAAGCTTTGTTTCAATACAAAAATAAACAAGCTTAATTTACCTATTTTATCTATGCAGACAACTTTTAGGTAGATTACCATATAATTCGGATTAAATCTTTTAATTAGCCATTTACTGGATGATTTAACATTTCATTGCTCATAGGCGGAAAAAAGTGCATTCGCTCCGCACCACTGGCCCACAAGATCACACTACACGCCCCCACAAAACTCAAACCCGCCGATCTCCACTCTCACTGTCTCACACTATACTCGCTTCCTCATTCATCCTTGTAGCATATTGACTATTATCTGTAACCCTTGGACTGAGGCAGTGATAGAGGGTTTATGATACATAGTAGCAGTTTTGAGGTATGATATAGCAGTAAGAAGTTGATGGACAGGACTTTTAGGTTGGTGGGAGTGAGGGATGTTCAGATAAGTTCAGTTTATGGATTTTCTCTCTCAGAAAGTATTACAGGAACCATAGATAGTAGTAGGAGCTGCTCTAAAATATTCTTTGGCATATCAGCCTGTAAGTGAGAGGCCGACTAGAATTGGATGTATTTTTTCTTCATGGTTCATGATATTATTCTTTTTGTTTTAAGCTTTGCAGAACAGAACTCCTTTGCCTCCTGAACTTGCTCTATATCAATCGTTACTTCTTTGAACAATTTTCGCTTCCTTATTCTATACTTCCATATGTCTTGGCTATAATGGATGGAATGCATTGATGGATTTGGATTGTTGTTTAGACTTCTAGCAAACACTGAGAAATGTTTGTTTCAGCTTTGCATTGTGTCCAGCTGCTGAATTTGGCTTTGTATTTTTGACTAAAAGAGCTCTAAATTGTATGTTTTAGTTCAGCATCATTAGGGCTTTGTCATTGTGGATAAATATTGCCGCATTTATGCAGAAGTAAAGGAACACCTCTGCTTATATTGATGCTGGTTGGTTTTTTGGTATGGGGCCTTGTTCAGACTGTTTTGCAAAATTTTGAGATGGCATGAGCTAGAGGGTTATGCAGTTAAGACTATTTTGTGTTGATAGAACTAACTTAAACTCTAGATTTGAAAGTGAAGTGATTACAGAATAGATATACATGCCAAAATGATGGGATCATCTAGTGATTTGTTTAGGCCTGCAAAAGGTGTCCTTAGTTAAATATAGTAAACCTAGGACAGAGGCGGAGATAGAGGGTTGATTATACGTTGTGGCAATTTTGAGGCTTGACAGTAAGAAGTTGATGGATAGGAGTCATAGGACTTTTAGGTAGTGAAGGAATTAGGATAGGTTCAATTGATGGGTTCTCTCTGGGAAAGTGTTACATGAGTCATGGATAGTAGGAGGAGCTGCTCTAAATATTCTTTGGCATATCAGCCTTTAAAGTGAGAGGCCGAATAGAATTGCATGTATTTTTTCTTCATGTTTCATGTTTTTATTCTATTTGTTTTAAGCTTCGTAGCAGAACTCCTGTCTCCTGAACTTGCTCTGTATCAATTGTTTACTTATCTGAACAGTAACAGTTGGAACTTATTGATGCATTTGGATTGTTGTTTAGACTTCTGGGAAATATTTGTTTCAGCTTTGCATTGTGACCAGCCACTGAATTTGGCTCTTTACTTTCCACTAAAGCTTCTGATTCTACAGTGGGACTGTTTGTTCTCAAATGCCTTCACTGCTTGTACCCTGGTATCATGGGGGTACCTTTTTTCAGTTAACAACAAACTGATGTATTCGTTGTGTTTCCATGTTTAATTGCTTGGATATGTGTACGTGGTTGGTGTATAAGCAATGTGAGAAACTAGTATTAAATTAACTTGTATGCCCAGGTGGATTTTTCAGTGTTTCAAAGAAATAACATGCTGAGTCTTGTGTCTAACATTTAATGATTCTGTGTATTTCAGGTGTGGGATGATGAGAAATTTGTTTGGCCTACAATGGGAGTTGTTGCAAATATCCCAACAACTCTCCAAAAAAGACGCTGTGTTGGGGAGAGTGGCTCCAGATTGAGGAACAAGTTGACAGAAGAAGGCTTCGATACTATTAAGGTGAATCCTATATGGAATCACTATGGTCATACAGGTTTTGCCATAGTTGGGTTTAAGAAAGATTGGGATGGATATGACTGTGTGATACGAGCATGGAAGCTCGTGGATACTTCACACGAAGCAAAGGGATGGTGGCCATTCTCTTGAAGAGTCTTAGAGCCGAGGAGAGTAGCTTGGAGATGAAGGATCAATGGGTGACTTGCGTGCACGCCAATGCTCTCACCATCGGACCAACACGAGCCTCACGGTTAGGCCATGCATGAAGAAACACGCGCCGAACCCTCGCAAGCCATGCACTTCCCCGAGCCTAACCCTAGCAACCCATGAGCGAGCGAAAGGAGCAATCCAAGGCTCGGACCAAGTTGGCCGAAGTTCCTCCATTGTTATCCGCTGCAAGTATCTCCCTTCTCCTTTCTAAATGTCCGTCATCCATCCATCCGTTCAAGTTTGCTGCCCTCCTAAAGTGGACTAGATCCGGCGCCAAGAACGTTCTTCGGTCAATCTCCACCAAAATGGAGCCAAGACCTTATCACTGTGCAATCACGTTTGAGAAGCATTTTGAAGCTAGACGCTGTGGGAAGAGGGATTATTTTAAGCTCAATGAGAGACAGCGAGGAGACATGCTGTATGGATGGATGGCACGAGCTGATGATTACAAAAAACGTCCAATTCAAGATTTTCTACAAAGCATGGTGATCTGAAGAGCGTCTCTGAGATATTAGCTGAAGTTGAAGGAAAGGATACCTAACTTTTTTTCAACTAGAACAACACCCTGCAAAGGAAGACTGAGCAATGTAAAAGAATTGAAGAACAAAAATGCAGAGACTGAAGCATGTCTAATGCAAGCAGCATCGAGTAAGGATGAAATGATCAAAACATATAATGAAGGTATACACCAACTTCCTCAGTTCAATAAGACATGCAAGAAACTTTGTATTAATTTTTCCAGTAGCATATTCTGCCTAATCTTATGTTCTGCTTCTCCTGTAACTCTTCTATGTTGATCGTCGGAAGAAGGAAATGGTAACATGGTTTGCCCTGCTTAAAGCTATCAATTAGTTTCCATGCTTGGATTTTAATGTCAGATTTAATGGGCTCCGTTTGGAATTTTTATTTTGAGTTCTGTTTTTTCCATCAGTCATCTTAATCTTTCGACAAGAAATATCTTAGATAGAAATTTTGCAAGGCAGCAGAAAGCAGATGAGAGAGTGTTAAGATTGGCAAAGGAACAAACGGTGCAATCCTCATTCATTTACTTGAACTACATAATTGAGGAATGTGCAATTCTTCACTAAACACTATAAACTCCTTTTATGGCTGACAACCAATTGCAGAGGGAGAAAGAGAAACTGCACAAGAAGATCATTGAGCTGGAAACGCAACTTGATGCTAAGCAAGCATTGGAGTTAGAGATCCAGCAGTTGAGGGGTGCTTTGCAAGTAAGGAAACACATGCCGGAGGATGAGGATGCAGAGGGCAAATCCGAAATTGAAAAGGTTCGGGAAGAGCTGAAGGACAAGGAAGAGGACCTGGAAGCCTTGGAGGACATGAACCAAACGCTCATAGTGAAGGAGCGTAAAAGCGATGATGAGCTGCAGGATGCTCGAAAGGAGCTAATTTCTGTAAGTAACATAGGATCTTTCTGTTAATATTATTTGTTAGGAAATTTAAGTGCTATTTTCTGGGTACTAATTTCATTTGTTTGTTTTACAGCACCTAAAGCAAGAAGCAAGGACCCGTGCCCATATTGGAGTCAAGAAAATGGGGACCTTGACGCTAAGCCATTTGAGGTTGCTGCCAAGAGAAAGTTTACAGATAATGCCGAATATGAAGCTCAAGAGCTTTGTTCATTCTGAGATGAGTATTTGAGGGATCCGAGTTGGCATCCATTCAAGATCATTACGGTGGATGGGAAATGCAAGGTATGGATGCAAACTTTCTTTCAATTTCTGCATTAATTTTATCAATTTGTTTATTATGCTTCACTGTCAATTTGTTTATTAACCTATGCTTCAATTTCCATTGTGGTTTATCTTTTAAAATCATTTATGGTGTGGCTTGGTAGGAAGTAGTGAATGAAGATGATGAGAAATTGAAAAGGCTGAAGAGTGAATGTGGTGATGAAGCTTGCGATGCTGTGATAACTGCCTTGAAGGAAATGAACGAGTATAATCCAAGTGGCAGGTACATAGTACAAGAGATATGGAATTTCAAGGAAGGCTATTCTAACGGAAGGAGTGGTGCACATTGTCAAGCAATGGAAATTGCATAAGAAAAAGAAAACCTGAGGTATTTTATCAGCTTAATCAAGCAATGAGAAAAAACTAATTAGGTTTTCTAATAATGCATGAATTGGAGCTGTTTAAGTTCTGTTCATTAACTTCTATAAGTGCATAAGAGTAATGCTTAACACATTGACAAGCATTTTCTGTGCAATTACCTTTTTGTGTTTCATTTTTCTCAGAACAGCTGCAGGAAAGTGCTTTTGTCCTTGTGGATAGCTATTGCTGCGTTTGTCCAGAAGTAAAGGAGCACCTCTGCTTGTATTGATATATGCCGGTTAACCTTTCTCACTCCACCAACCCAAAAAAACCATGTTCAGCTTGCACGGATCCTCCTCCGTCTCCGGTGCCATCGCCGGCGGAATGCAGCTCCAGTTGTTCTACCAGAAGAGAATGCTCTATTCCTGGAAACTTACAACAAAGAATTGGAATTCTCCCAACTTGTAAGCAGAGGTTTAAAGATTCTACGTGAAATTTTTTCATATCGGAGGGTGAGAATCGGTGGCAAGGATATCCTTCCTATGGTGCTGAATCAACATGACAGAAGCGTATGTCATTTCATGGCCACCACTGCCTGCGTGGAAGCTAGGTATCGGCACCACCTCGCAAGAACTCAAGATAAATTACAATTTGGAGGTTTTTAGGAGGAAGACAGTCTTCATATCATTGTTTGAGCAGCTAGCCTGACATTCTTGGACACGCCTGATTCAGCTCCGCCGCCGGACTTCGATACCGAGCTAGAAACTGTGATGATAGGACTGCCCAGACCACCAAATGGAGAACAAGCATGGATGCTTTTTACAGAACCGATCACGCAGTCAGGGATCGACATCGAAAGAGAATATTGCAACAATTCAGTTAGGTAACTCTTCAGTTTTATCTAGTATTTTAATTTTGCAATTATTGTCTTATATTAATTAGTATGTTTTAGTTTCTGTTTTTTTGTAGCATTAATAATTTTTTTATATACTGTATATAGTAACTACTTATTAATTTCCTCAAACCTAGGTTTTTTTCATTCTTCTTCCAAAAGGTTTTAGCTTTTACTCTTTTCTCGTCTAACAAAATATTACCTGATCTTTTCCATTTGCTTAATATAATGTAACATGAAGTTTTAAGAATTCAGTTCTAACATTATTAGTACAATGACACTGTGTTTACCCAATTTTGTGATTAATCCTTATTTTGAAATTGAAGATTTTTTTCTTATTTTTGATCTTTTGTTGACATTTGCTTATGTGTTGTTATCAAGTTGACTACAATTGAAATATTTTAACCCGTTTTGGTTTTTATTAACATCCTTTGACATGTTAGAATTGTGTTCCATAGCGATACAGGTTCTGCTTGATCGAAATCAAAATTTGAGTGGTAAGTCTTAGGATTTCTTTTTTGGTTCAAATTTATGGTGGTGGTAATATGAATTCTAATTTTTATTCTGTTTATAGCCATGGACTCGCTACCGAGTTGCCGATTTAAAGAACTACAATCTCAAGCGTTATAGCACGGGTCGAGTAACTAGTGAGCAAGCAACACATGATTGG